>JAVFBZ010156776.1:0-18390 GCA_032466195.1 Katharina tunicata | reverse complement strand
TACCTTCAAATCTGGGGGTAGAATTAACGGAATACCTCGAACTTTTACTTTTTGATGAAAATATATATAATTCATGTGAATCTGTGAAAACCCAAAATACAGAACATTTGGGTGCGTATGTGACTTTAAGTGACCAGAAATTTAACTTGGGGACATTTCTTGTTCTGCTGTTGATATATCAATTAAATATCCAATGTGATAATTTCTGAAGTACAACAAGCCCGGAACATTCGCGGACTATTCAATTTAATTTGGATGACCACGGCAACTATACATGTATTGATACTGTAATACAGCACGGCACATGTCTGATGCTGTATTAGTTATTTAGTTTTGTTAAAGATTAATGGTTGAAACCGAAAATACATTTTGGCTATATTTCTTGAATTAAGCATTTTAAACTTTTAAACTTTAAACATGGAATTAGACAATGCTCACGAGTCATGCCTATCGCCTCGACTGTGACTCGTTTAAAGTTTGTACATTTTAAACTTCAATTGTTCCCAAGCTACATACATTTCGTTGACAAGACAGCATGCAAAATCAGCGACTGCCCATGGACAAAGGGGTCATTTATAGTTAAAACCCATCACTTTCTCAGAGTTCGCCGCAGTATAGAGTGTCAAAGGAGACGGGATTGAAAGCTATTGAGGGCTGAGCAGTCTGTAGACTGCGGATAATTTTAAGTTTTTATATAAAACCTTGTGAAATATAAGACAAAATCTCATTTGCAGAAAATTCATCTAGTTTCTCTGTTTCTATATGGAGATTTTAGACACAACCCAATTTTGAAGTGTTGTGCATGGCTCAATAAGTAGATGGACAAACTATACATTTTTGTTCTGCAATTTTCAAAAGCCAAATGACCTCTGGAAGTAGACATATGTTTCATATTTTTTTCCGTGGACTTTTTCATTAGATGACCTCTACTAAATTACAACATAAATAGTAGGGCGAGTTTTCGTGGCCTTTATAGCCTTAATTCGCAGTAGAGTGTAGAGCTATCTCGGAATAAAATTCGTGGCTAGCAAAGATGAGCTGTTCCAGTTAAGGAAAGACCGTGATTCGTGGAAACGTTCTGTTTTTCTATTGTTCAGTCGGATAGATCTGTAAAAGTTACGAAATATTGTCTTAATTCATTTCTTGAATAGCCATAAGCTTCACAGATCTGGTTTAAACCAGATTATATTTTTTCTCTAAAGGGCTATAGGAGTTCTGATTATTTGCTTGTGTTGTCCGGTAAGTTATTGGTTATACCATATTACTCCTCTTGAGATCTTCTGTTTTGACTGTTTAGGTTGCCAATGTCCCAACAGCTAAGCCCTATATAAATTTCCTTTATTTGTAATGCTTGAAGAGCGTCGCTTTAGTGAACTAACCATTAACACGGAGAAAACAACAACAACAAACAGAAAATGTTTCTCGAGCAATCTAACCTTCTTTTGATGTGTCTAAAATGTGTCATTAAATTCACAGGATGCTAAAAAAAAGTGTTGGGTTCATATAGAATAAACCCGAGATTGTACATTTAATAAGCTTTCTTTGTTTCCTTAATTTATCTAGATAGTTATCAATTTAAACCACCTGGCTTGGTATTATATATTTTGACTGTATATTCTGTTCATCCCTTTGTCCGGGAAGAAGATGGAATGTAAGATGTAATAAAGGGGGATCTTTTCTTTATTCCGTACTTCACGCCGATTATTTCACTCATATGACGGCGTGCCAGTCTAACGGGTGAAGGAAACCACCCTAGCGAAACTGGTAAAACAGAATACATCTCAACACATTAACAGGAAGAAAACAGGACACATATAACAGTGGGCTTCCTGATGCCCTTTATAGCTCAGAGAGCACTATAGGGCACGCGAGGCTCCAACCCAACCACTTGAAATGGGTGCTATATACTCCAGTACAATGTATATATACTTTTGTCAAAAAATTAGACTGGGTCAAAGTTAACTTCTGATCTTCGTTGATTCTGTCTTTTAAACCAGCTGATAAAACTGAAGTATTATAGTCTGGTTTAAATGTAGTCAAACGGCAACATTAATTAGTAAAAGAAAACTGTTTTTTTTTTTCAAGGCTAAATATTTCATAACTGTGGCCAGGACAACGTTTTGGTATATATTAATTTTGTGACGAGGGTGTGCGCCTGGGGCAATACCCTATATGATGTTCATAGGTCACACGTTTTGGGTATAAGCCTATACTTATACTTGAACCACCACGTGATGTATTGGGAGATGGTGCGTTGCGTTATGCGATGGGGCGCATGGTTGCAGGAGCTTTCTGTGCGGCGGGGCTCTCTGAACAAAGGGGCACCAGGAAGCCGAGGTGTTGTGGCGTCCTGTTTTGAATCCTGTCCTTGTTGAGGGCGGTTCTCTTTCACCATTGGCCTGGTGAGCCGCCATATGAGTGAAATAACCGTATACGTACGGCGTAAAACCTCAATCAATCAATGAGACTTTATGGTCCAGAGGCCCAAAGCGTCACACGTTTACGTACACACCATTAAGTTTTATATTACCCAATGTATATTGAAGCATTGGCTAAGCAAAACGTTTCCTTTCTATTTGTCTAAACTAGCAGACTTAAAACATTGCATTGGGCAGACAACGCAAAAGTTAAAAATAAAACTGTTGTATCGCGTGGAATTTGAAAACGTGCATCACGACTAATTGTGACAGCGACTAAGTTGTTTGTGGCCATGTTGTATTGTGATACGTCAACACTTCATATACAAGCCAAACTATTTCAATTTCGTTACTTTTTTTCTTTAATAGGCTGTTCTTAAAAGGATAAATCTTGTAAGTTTGTCAATTGCCTTGGGCGATGTCTGACATCAAATAAGCTGCATTAACATGTCTCGACCTAATCAATGTCAGGCTGTCTTTTCAAACGCAAATGTATATTTATTTTATTAACCACTTTGAATTGTCTTGATCGTAGCTTTCAAACAATGCGACGTGACAAACGCGCCAAACTCTAAATGTATGGTACATTGCATGTCTTTTTGTAGTTTTTGTGGGTTTATAAACGTAGAAAATAATAATGTGTATGAATCCAACTGGGATCGAACCCGGATTTTTTAATGTACAGAAGAATAATGTGCATGAATCCAACAAGGATCGAACTCGGATTCATTAAAGTAAAAAACGCACCCAAAATTTAGATTTTTCAACTAATTCCGTTTGCCTTGATTTTTACAAGATTTGATGTTTGTTCAAAAATTAAAACAGTGACGTTAAAATAAAAATATTCATTTGGTACAAAGCTTGAACGGGTCAGGAGAAATCTAGCAGTTATTCGAATTTAACGGAAAGACGGCTGGCCATATTTTCTCACAATGACTTTAATCCAGCCTCGGTGAATGACCTTGTTTGTAACGAGCCAACATTTTGAACGTTGTAAGCGGTGTGGCTAACACGGTTGACTCGAGTGTCGTCAGTACATCAAAGTGTGTCTGAGGTGTGACAGCAGGTTGACACATTTCCAATTAAAATTTCTGGCAGAATTTTAAGTTTTTTTTGTAGCTTTTAAACTAACTTTACCTTCAAATCTGGGGGTAGAATTAACGGAATGCATTTTACTTTTTGGTGAAAATATATAGGCCTATAATTCATGTGATTCTGTGAAAACCCAAAATACAAATTTGTGGGTGCGTATGTGACTTTAATGTAGATAATAATGATGTGCATGAATCCACCAAAGATCGTGTGCATCTTGTGTTTAAGACGTCTAAAATGTTTCAAAAATATGTTAAATATTTATGCATTTATATCACAAGCTTTTTGAATTACCACCCTTTTTAGCTCAGGTATATTAATAATATTGTCCCAAAGAAGCAAAAAGTTAATTACTCTTAGGCCTCGTTAAAAGCAGTAATAAGCTTCATTCAAATTGATTAGTCGAGTGAAACGAAAACTAACTTTTAATACAGGAGACAAACTGTAATTGTTTTGTTGGAATGCACCCCCGCAATTATATATAAGTGAAATTACTGTAAAAGCTACGAAATATTGTCTTAATTCTATTAATAGCATTAGCTTATATCATTAGCTTCGAAGATCTGGTTTTGACCAGATTATATTTGTTCTCTAAAGGGTTATAGGAGTTCTGATTATTTGCTTGTGGTGCCCGGTAAGTTATTGGTTATATACCATATTACCCCTCTTGAGATCTTCCGTTTTGTCTGTTATGGTTGCCAATGTCCCAACAGCTTTATAATGATTCCCTTTATCTGTTATCCTTGAAGAGCGTCGCTTTAGTGAACTAACCATTAACACAGCAACAAAAAGGCTTAAAATGACAACAAATCAACACAGTAGCAAACCCAACAAAGATTAAGTGCATTTATTTTCATTGAACTGTTGGTTATTTCTTTCCGATTATTTAAAACTGCAGATCGTATGAAAAATACAGGATGACTTTAATCTTGTTTCTCGCAAGGTTCGGGATTCTACTTTAAATAAAAGTGGGATGAAAAAAAAAAACAAGAGCACACAAAAAACAATAAGCAACAGAGTGATATGCAGTAGAATAGTTTGTACGTCTTTCTTATCGAAAAATAATGGACGTTACATAAGTAACTTAGTCTTAGACGTAACACTTTTAGTCTTCATCCCCCTGGACGTAGAAAGTAAGATATTTTGAAGGAAATAAAAAGAACGCTTATAAACTCATTTCAATATGTCATTTCCGGAAGATACTTAATGAAAATGCACGTATGTACGATATCATTTGTACCCACTCCAGTTCCCTGAAACTAAATGTTTCATATAATTACATGACCAGAACGTATCAAATAACTGATCTATTGCGCAGCCACTGGACATCTATCGGAAGGACTTCAGCTGTGTAAACTCTCCAATCTAAATCTCACGTGAAATCGTTCTACGTTAAACTCTGCCACATCTGTAAGAGATTTATCTGCTGGAATGATCTACAAGCCAAACATTTTCTCTGCCGCGCGTTTGAGGCTGTAAACATACACCCGTGTGGAAAGATTAAAGGCAACAGGTTCCACCAAGGCTTTGAAGATTTAAGGCTTTCGGTGGACGTCACTTTATATCAAAGGTATAGCGGGATTACAGGAGAAGCAACCCGAAATACATACGTTTTCGGATACCCCGTAACTAAAAGAGCACCAGGACAACAAACTCGGGTAATGTCTAATCTACGGGGTTTACAGCACTGTTACTCAATTTACAGGCATTTGCTTTAAAATTACTCAAATTTAAACGCACGTGCTTTTTTAGTAATTGTCAATCAAAAAGCTACATTGACATTATCCAATCTTCGTTTTTCTCCAAGGTTGAGCAAGCTGTCTTGAAAATAATACATATTAAAAAAGCCAACGTGATTCAGATGACACATAAAATCACTTGGTATTCTATATCTGTATTTAAGTTAGAACCATCCAAAAAGGTCCAGTGGGTGGTTGGTGGGGGCCTCCTGTGTCCTGGTGCTCTCTGAGCTCAGGAAGCCGATTTGTTGTGGTGTCCGGTTTTGTAAATGTTTTGTGATGTGTTCTGTGTTGCCAGGGTCGTTTACGGGGGTTTCCTTCACCGATTGGGCTGGCACGCCGCCATATGAGTGAAATAACCTTAAGTACGACGTAAAACCTCAATCAATCAATCAATCAACCAAAAAGGCCCAGAGTTCTATCCCCGGACATTCCACATCCCTGATCAACGTAATGCTTAGTTAAATATTAATTGTATAGGATGTTTTTGTACGCAATTATCTTACTTCTGTTATTAAACAGCAGTAGGCCTATATGTTTTAGTTTTGTTTTGAACAAGTCACACGCGACTTGCTTCTAATTTTTGTTTATGATTATATCCTCGTTTTTTTTTCTTCAATGTATATGCGGAATATTAATTTAGCCTTAACTATATTATACAGAACGTATAAAACAAGTTGTTAAAAAAGATATCTGCTTAGCCTTGAATTCGGCCTTTTCGATTAACTTAATGCAAACGACACGTCGTCGAAGGCCTATCCGTAGATGCCTGTAAGAGTTATCTCCCCTTTTCGTCAGTGTTAGGAGAATTGTCAACCGTCTCATTTTGTTCACCCATGGTTTGTTCGACACACGGTTTGGCATATATACGCATAACGAGAATTATGTCAATTCGCATCATGATTCGTTCACTTTTGATAGACATATAGGGGTAGAAATCGGTGTATTTATTAAAATAGCGATTAAAATTTGGCATCTGTTCAGCTCTTGGTTCATTTTCAGATAAAATGTGCAACATGAACGAAAACCTTGATCTATACACCTGAAAAAAAGTCACCAGATATTATAATATAAGCCACAATTTGCTGCATTTTGTCTTGGATTTATTTAAATCAATTGGCCGAACACAACAAATTGATTGCCACCATATTGGTTATAATTGAGTCCCGCATTTATTTTGGCAGCAGCAAATTGAACACCTCAGTGAAACAAATAAGGAAAGTATGCGACAGCACCGTTAATATAATACTTAAAGTGAGGGCCCTGGCTCCAGTAATCCAGTTATAATTTGAAATGTTGCCTAGCAACATACTCAAATGTTGTATTGGAATAGTAGGCCTATTGTTCCATCCTTATAAATATCTTATATCTGGAGAATAGAAACGATTTCCCTGTCAACTACCACTAGTAGTGGACATTTTGGGCGTGGAACCCAAGTCCAAGATGAGGCGCGGCTCTCCCTGTATGTATGTATATCTATAGTACAGCCTTACAACTAGGTCATCATTGCCGTGTGACGTACCGGTAGTTAATATGAGGAAGATGTCTCAAGAAAAAGATTTGAATGGTCAATAATATTTGAGCTCGTACGTTTACCATTTAAGTGCAGTTTGATGGTCGCCGTGAAAACTATAAGTGAACTTATCTGATGTTTAAGCCTTCATTGTACACCACAGGTAGTTTGAAAAGTAACGTAAACAGAACAAATAGACACAAGAAACAATGGCCTTTCTATGCATGTTCATTTTATTGCATACCGCACCGCCCTTTTAAGTTATGTTGTGCATATATCTCCAAAATATATCATCTAAGTCAAATGACTATTTAAACAAGTTCGCATTGCGAGACATAACCCGTGGCCTGCAGCAAATAAGAACCCTGTGGCTGCAGGCACAAATGTTGAAGGGTTGAAGCATGTGTTAATAATATCTGCCTCAAGACCTTGGCATTTGTGCTGTGTGCATGTTTAAACAAATACGAACCATGTGGCTGCAGGCTTTGAAGCATGTATTATTAAAATATGCCTCAAAGCCTTGGCATTTGTCTTGTGTGCATTTATTTCAACTTGCTTTTTGAGAAAACCATGGTAAAATTTAAAATTCCGGCTCTTTACTATCAGGTATATATAGCCCAATTTTCAGAATAATCCTAACATTATTGACAAAGATAGTCCATTTAGTTAGTGTTACATCAACAAGAAGAAGAAGAAGAAGAACAAGAGAGTGAGTAAGGTCTAGACCCCGTTCACCACGGGGTAATAAAAAGAGTCGAGTTTCTTTTTTCCTTACCCAGCCAAAGAAAACTGTATGATTTTAGTTTTCTGAATACTGAATTTGGGTTTCAATCAGATGTTGTCCAGCACATCATAGACGAGGCAAAGAAGAAAAGGGGGAAAGTACTTCCCTCTACTCAAATTTTTATTTTTAGCTTCTTCAAGATGAAATAAGAGTTAAAGAAGATTTGGAATACAGGGTAAAAGTTTGGTCACCCATCATGTGACCAGTAATCTGGCACTTTTGTCGGAGGGGAGGGAAAGGGGTTAAACGTGACCAAATTACACTTATATTTTATTTTTTCTATGATGTGTTCTTTGATTGATCATCTTAACTTTTTTAAATATTAAGGTAATAAGATTGAATAATAGTGACTCTTTTGTTGATACATTATTATATTACCCTAAATCCTCAACAAATTCGACCTGAAGGGCATAAGTTTTAAGTATCATTGTTGTATTATATGTTGAGGAGAAGCCCTCATAGCTTATTGGCTGAGGATCATCCTCTTTAAATAAATAAAGAATTAAATTAAATTAAATTAAGTTTTAAGTAATTTATTGAATTTATCAATGAGAGTTTGGAACTAAAATTTAAATTTTCTAGTAGCTGGTCTGAACTTCATAAAAATGTCAAGATTGTTTTTTTCTCTACTTCTTTGCCTTTGCATAACTATTCAGTGGTAAAGGGGTCGAATTTGTTGAGCATTTTTGGTACCCGGAATAGGTTAAGAAATAACGCTACAAAAGACTAACATTTCCTTTCTTGCCTTTTTATTTTGAAGTAAAACGGAGATTACTACATGTAGATCAAACTAATACGTCAGAGATGACTTTATAACCATTCAGGGGATAGTTAGGATATATTTCACAGTCAATGTTGTGTCCAGTTTGTGTTCATCTACAAACAACAACAGTTTAGAGTGTGTTACATAATACTTTAGGTTATCTCACTTATGATCAAATATATAGATCGGGTTTAAATTTCTGCCCTAGAGTATTTCACTCATATATATAATGGTAATGTAATTCCTACAAAAACGGTGACACTAAAACCAAAAATATGAAGTTACCCTATATCACCTATAGTTTCAACCACATATCATGGTCACCATTTTTCAAGTAGTAAAAGTATTAAAGCATGTGAACAAACAAATTTATGCTTTTTGTAAGATCCTGAATCTCCCTAACAGCAATATTGTAATCTGACAGCCAGATATTATTTCAGAGTTATTTACATAGCTTCCAAAGTTGTTATTTTACGGTTGAAATATCACATGCTTTAGGGTACTAACAGTGTTAGCTGTTTGAAAGGCCCTCCAGCGCAAAGAATAACGGTGTAATTAAATGTAATTTGGAAACATACAGTTGTAGGCCTACTGCCCTTAGCCAGACATGCCAGAGGATGAGACAAGGCCAGAAAAACTAGCTAGAATGTCGGAACTGTCCTACACAGATATATTTTGGAGTAAAGAAACAGATAAAATTAAGCAGTGTCAAATATGTCATAAAAAACTAAATTTTCTAGACTTAAGTTAGTAATCAACATTGCTTAATTCATTTATAAAAAATGTATATCATAGACTGTTTTTGGTAACAAATTTTAAAAAAAGGAGTAAAAAAAATCTCCAAAGACTGATTTCAAGCAGTATAATTATACAGTAATAGAACAGATACATCAAATAGCCTCTGTTACACTGCAGACCATATACACGTAAGTTGTTTGTTTGATTGTGGTTTAACGTCATATTTAAAGTTATTTCACGTACACTGTATATGACGGTGTGCCAGCCCAATCGATGAAGAACCACCAAAAAACGATGCTGGCAACATAGAAGACGTCACAAGATTAAAACAGGACACCGCAACAGTTGAGCTTCCTGTTGTCCCTTAGGTAAGAGAGCACCCGCATAAGTACATGTAGTTATTGCCCTCTAACAGGTGAATAGTTAATACCCATAAACTCAAAATTTCTTGAAATTCTTGTCTGTGAGAGCATATCTTATAACATTTGAGGATTTATTTATGTTTTTAAGTCTTAATTAAAATCCACAGCGCATAGCAATTTATCAAGACTCGTGCACATGTATTGTATTGAAGGGAAAGGAAACGATAAAACAAAGTCATACGTGTAGTTAAATTATAGACCATATCAAGTCGTTAAGTAAACTGCTATTACACTTTTTTGTAGGGTTACTGATTTTCCACTGAGAGTCAATTCAACTGAACCACTGCAAGTAGAATGTGTGGTGGACTTTTCATGCTACATTTGTTGTGGTGATTATGTCACTGAAGTAAATGTATATTAAAATGTTGTGGATCAGATATATCATTTTATTCTGTACATTTGTACAAGTTTTGTTTTCCTACGGTTAAATTTTAAATAATTTCTGATATCTTTATCTGTAAGAAATACATAAATAAATCATGGCACAAGAAATACACCACACATATTACTTACAGTAGTTCAATTCTAAGTGGCTTTCAATGGAAAACAAGAAAAAAATGTAATACCAGTTTAGTTAACAACTTGGTAGAGTCTGTAATTTGACAAGGACTTTTGTTTCCTACCCCTTTAATACCCACAAATTTAAAATGTGTTAAAATTTGTCTGCGAGAGAATATTTAGAACATTTGAGGTTTTTTTTATTTGTGTTTTTTTATTAAATGACATCCACAGGACAAAGCAATCTATTAAGACTCAAGCACCTGTATTGTATTTAACCTTACTTACACTGCTTCAGAAAGAAACAGTTTTGTAATCGAATTTTTTAAAATAATTTTTTGGGGGTATGTACTAAAATATGTCATGAACAAGAAGACAAAAGACAAGCATGTCTAAGTAGTCTTGTGATTGATTGATTGATTTGGGTTTTACGCCGCACTTAAGGTTATTCCAGCCCAATGGGTAAAGGAAACCACACTAAGCAATGTCGGAAACACAGTAGACACCACAACAGATTAACAGGACAAAAAGCAGGACACCACATCAGCTTCCTTCCTTAGATCTTAGAGCACCAGGGCACAGGACGCCGCAGACCAAATCCTGCACGTAGTCTTGGGGTGATCAGATTCTAGGGGTGATCAGATTCTAGGGGTACACCTTTAAGAATAAGTTTACTTTCCAGGATGTTAAAAGCTATTCTTATGTGAAGAAGGTTTAAAAGTAACATTACTGGAGAAATTAACAACTGAAAATTGTCCATCTCTTCAGCTTCTTTGCTTTGGAAGACTAGTGTATTGTCTTTAAGATAACGAAACAAATTCATGATTATTATAAATATAAAAATTCGCAGTAATTATAAAGTAGAAAATCTTTGGCTGGTTGCTCAGATTTACATATAATTCCTTATTACATTGTGTGATTGATTAAAACTTTACATAATACTCAAGGTTATTTCACTTCTTATTTGACCTGTCATGTATTTGAAAAGCACTTAAAAATGTGCCACTCTAGGTTTGAAGATGTGATTATTATAATTCTGTGAGGCGGTTTAATGTAAATAAAACCTTTTCTATTGGAAATGCCCTATATGTTTGTAGAGAACAGAACTAACAGCCAATCAGATTCTGTGTGACATGTAATATATTTCTTTATTTCATTGGTGTTTGACATCCTACTCAATTTCATTTATAGGAGGGCTTTATTACCTGTGTATGAGATTGGCAATCATGCTATATACTTGTCAAAGGAAATTGGATTGGTTGTCTCTTTGGTGAGTTTAATGGTTTTTAAGCTTTTGCATCCACTCTTAAATTTCTACAAAAGTTGTTTTTGGTAGAAGATTTAATACAAATGAAAAGTTAGAGATAAGCTTATACAAAATTCAATAATACCTTTGACTCAAAAAAAAAAAATCTTTTGGCTTTATAAAACTTTTCATAAAAAAAATATTTTGGCTGTTATATGAATTTGCAGAAAACTATTCTTTTGGCTATTCTATGAATTTTCAGATTTGGCTCAATGTGGTGTCAAAGACAAACAGACTTTTTATTAATTTCTTTGATTGTTGTTTAATGTGGCACTCAAGGGTATTTCACTTATATATATATGTCAACTTTGCGTTGTCGGTGTATGGTTCAAAACCAGGAAGAAACCTCTTAAAAACCACTGCTGACAAAAATTTGTAAAACATCCCTTTTATACCAAAAAAACACAGAGGGATCAAACCTATTACAGCTACATTGAACGGGTTTTAGCAGTCTGATGCTCAATCACTAAGCTAAACAAGCAAGTAAAATTAGTTTAAAACTAAGAGACAAAAAATCAGTATCAATTTGACATATTTGGCTTATTTAAGTCATTATTGAGAATGAGTGAAATGTTTGTTGTTGTTGTTTTTTTTTGCTTTATTTGGGGTTTTGAGCAGTAATCGACTTTGAGGTTATTTGCTCCATGTTATCACCCTCAGTATCCATGAACACAATGATGACACATTAACGGGTGAATAACTGTAAACATGACGCTACAACAATTATGAATAGGATTCCTGACGAACCATAGCTCAGAGATCCAGGGCACAGGAAGCTAGTTGTGATACGAAATGCCCAAGTAAGAAATCTACATGCTTTTCAGTTCACCCCCTGTGATAAAGTCTTAAAAATTGTCAAAAGAAGATTTTGGCAAATTCAGTACATGCAGTAAATTCAAACAATTCATACCCAGAATAAGTTTGATAAACTAAAGGCTTTGCTAAGGAGGGTCTCTACTCTTTCATCTGCAAGTCTTTCAAATTCTCAGACATTTGTTCGATCTCTTGACGCTGGGTCAAGAAGTTCTGGTCTTCAGAAAGTTCGCTGATTTTCAAACGAGCTAAATCTAAATCATCTAACGACTTTGACCTATGGATAATAAGACTTGGTATTTTGACAGGTGAAGAACTATTAGACTTTGACAAAGTTGCCGTTGACAACGAAGCCACGGTTGTCGTGGCTGCGCCCAGATTAAGGTCACTACAGTCCGGGGGACGTTTGTCGCAGGGCGAATCCGGCTTTGATTCTGGAAGAGGTAGAGAATGGTGCAAACGCCATGGGACCTCGTATGGTTTGCGAAAGCGTCTTTGACGGCCTAACTTAATCCTTGCTAATCTATGCATTTTCACCTCTTTTTCAAGAGAGTCTGGCTCTTGTCTGTAGCGTCCACTGAAGGAGCACGGTGTATACCCAGAATAAGCTCCCCTCGTTGAAGCTGACTGTATAGGCAAGCTAACAGAAGAAGTGACCATAGAGGATGTAACTGCCTGTAACTCAGACATAAAACCTGTCACAAAGGTTGGATTCAGTTGAATAATCTGATAACCATTCACATTGCTGCTGATCTCTGAATCATTTCTCTGTGAAGAACTTGACGCACTTTCACTCTTTGTTCGATTCCTTTCCACAATGAACTGTTTGCGGCTTTCTGTTGATGAACTGAGCATGCCCAGTTCGTGTAGGGCAGCGTCTACGTCCATGGCTTTGGCAGTTGAAGATTTGGCACAGCAGTAGCAGGTCTTCCTGATCATGGTAGGCTCCCAGTCTCTTAGATATAACATGTCACAGGACTGGGAAAATCAACATCTGACAACAGAAAAGAAAACACAAAGTAACATTGTGTAAAGCATTGATTGAGGTTACATATAGTATCTATGTTTTGAATTTCACAAGCACAACTTAAGCAGGTGGTATATCAAGAGCTTCCTGTGTCCTGGTGTTCTCTGAGCTAAGGGGCATCAGGATTTAGTTTGCTTGCTTGATTGGTGTTTAATGTTGTACTGAAGAGTATTTCACCTATATGACAACTTACTAATCTTAATAATTTGCGTTGCTGGTGTATGGTGGAAAACATGGGAAGAAACCTCGTAAAAACCACCCTACGAACTCCGCAGCCACCAGAAAACTTCCCTTTTACAAACATGACAAAGAGGCATCGGGAAGATTATTTATTGTGGTGTCCTGTGTTTTGTATATGTCCTGTGGTGTCTTCTGCGTTCCCAGTGTTTTTTACATGTAGGGTGGTTTCTTTCAACTATTGGACTGGCACGACGTAATATTAGTGAAATAACCTTAACTACAACATAAAACACCAATCAAACAAACCATCCAACGCACAAGCTCATTTAAGTAAGAATAGTCCACAAATATTTGTCAAAATTTCTCGGCTTACAGAAATATCTGCTGCTGTTCCAAGCCTTTACGCTGGCCGCTAAATTATAAACAATTGACTTAAAAGTATTATACCACAATGATCCAGTAACTGATTAATCACCTAGTTAAGCATTTGTCTGATTTATGCGATAATTTATTTACTGATTCATTAGATTGGTGTCATGTGTGTAACGTCATTCACTTACATGACGACTTTGTGTTTCCGGTATATGGTGGAAAACTAGGAAGAAAACCTTGTAAAAACCAAGGGGACTCAGTAGTACAAGGACCAACGCTCAAACAACTGAGCCACAAAACAGCCCACATGGCCCATGCAATTATTAGAGATTATAATGACAGTGCGGGATACGCGACTATGTATCAGCTCGAGTTGTCTGAGGTCAGAATGCAGTATCAATCGAGTTCGGAGAGCGAGATTGATACGCAGTCCGACCTGAGACAACTAGAGCTGATACAATGGCGCGTATCCCGCACTGTCATTATAATCTGTTTATCATATACCTTCAATATTTTACGAGAAAATCATTTTTGGGGGACATTTCGTTGAACTTTCGCCGACTCTCAGCTGAAACAGGCAAAGGACTACTTCAAATAATGCGAAGACCACTATTTAAACTAGTTCAGCGAAGGCGGCCAGATTTATGCTACTGTAAGCGATATTTAATTACCTTATTTATCTCAGAAAACATGACATGACTTGAGTAATATCAATGTCTCAAAATAACAAGTCAGATTAAATGGAAATGGCATTTAAGCGGGAACCCGGGGTCTGTTTACATACTCAAAGGAAAGCACTGACGATGTAATCGCATGACGTCATTCTGCACTCGTTTCCCCTTTTGGTGTTTTCTACCATACAGTCATCGGGATTCCCCAGGAGAGAACGCGGTGAAAATAGTCCCGAATTCAGAGGATACTGATACGAACCATCTGATACGGAAAATTATCTGATGGCTTTGTATCATGTGGGTGAGGCTCAAAGGTATATGATAATTAAGGTTATATCACTCATGCCAAAAGTTTGATGGCAACAAACAATGAGAATGTAGAACATAAAAATGACGCCACATAGCTATAGGCTTCCTGGTGCACTAGGATTTGTGGCTTTGGTCTACTAATCCACCATAATAGTTTAGAGTACATGTATAACAGCTAAGGAAACGCAGCCACAGTACGTAGCGGTGGATTTAGAGTATATCAGCCACAGATAGATGTTTGTTTGTTTCATTGGAGTATAACGCCATACTTAAGGTTTTATCACTAGTATGAGGCAAATATTATGGTTAAGAAAATTTTGCAGGCTTTGTGTGAATCGAACCTATACCCTCAGAGTTCTTCTCAACTAGAATCTGTTCAGTATCAAACAGTGTTATCCCAAAAAACAATTGGTTGGTTGGTTGATTGATTGATTGGGTTTTACGCCTTATGACGGTGTGACACCCCAATGGGTTAAGGAAACCACCCTAAGCGACGCCGGCATCATAAAAGATGTCACAATAGACTTTCAGGACAAAACATGACCTCACAACGAATATGCTTCCTGATGCTCATTAGCTCAGAGATCACCAGGGCACAGGAGGCTCCCACCCAACCACCCGCCCCAAAAACCGAAAGCTCAACAAAGTTATGCTCATGGGGCATCTGCATTCAATCTGAGTTCATTTGCTTGTTTGATTGGGGTTTTACGGCGTACTTTAGATTATTAGGTGATGGAAAGCACCCTTAGCGATGCCAGCAACATAGAAGGCGGCACAATACATTTACAGGACAAAAACAGTATATCACAACAAACCGACTTCCTGATGCCTCTTGCCAGAGAACTCCAGGGCACAGAAAGCTACTCAAAACATTTTAAACAACAGATTTGAAGCACAACTTAGGGGAGTAGGACTTGAAAGTTTGAGCACTGAGTCTGACTTGAAGTGTTTCTAATTGCGTTCTGCGCATATTTTAAGGTATTTTTTGCATCTTGACTTGTATAGGACTGTAGTCTACTGATACTCACAGATTACATCACATCTTTCGGGTAGAAAAGAGAAAAATTGTCTGTCAATATAATCACAGCTAGACTATATCTGAAAAGAAAAATATGGATTAGTTTCCTTGTTTTTATCGCAGTACTAATACTAATAGTAGACATGTTGATTGATTATTCTGCCGTATTGGGTTTTTGAGACCTGTACATGTGATGACTGGTTGCACAGCCGCAATACACAGTCTCTTTCAGATGGTGCTGTTGACAGATTTCGGTTTGACAACCTCATGCTCAATCTCCGTGGAATTTTCAGTTGGATACATTTATGGGGCAAACAATGACTGTTTAACTGTATCACCCGCCAGAGTCTTTTTTAAGAATGACTACATTTATGTCTGAAATTGTAAAAATTGGCAACAATAGAAACTAGTGCGGTGGATGGACGGTAACAACAAGATGTCTTCCTTGGTTATTATAGTATATTGGCCTATATAACGCTTTTGTAAAAAAATAATTGATACGAGTCTCAGGCTGTGGTCACATGACAACAACAACTTAACAATAAATTACTTTCTTTTGTTGGGGGACAAAAAAAAATTAACCTTAAAACGAAACCGACAACAGTTAAATCGATAGAGGTCTTAGTTCATATACTAATTGAAGACATTATCTTCCAAACGAAAAACAGAAAAGAAGTACATGTTATACACTTCGGTGTTGCAGCTGTCAATTGCTTATCCATTTTGTAAACAAACCAAAACCCGCCAACCAACAAGTCGCCATTCGTCCGTCATTTTGATACCAGCCGGTCTAAGATATCTCAAAGATAACTGACCGGTCCAAAGCAATCGTCAACTAATTAAAACAACGGACATACAACCCTTACATAGTCGTAAATATCACTAGAGCTCGATGTAAACTATTACCAATGCTTTATGCCGATTCTCACACGCTGTCAAAAATTGTCTTCGTTTTCAACGAAAATTCAACACAACGCGCAACTTCTTGTGAGATTTCACGTTACTTCCGGTGAGCACATTGTTTGCAAATGGCGCGCGGGAAAGGAAACTTGGAAACCGATCTTAAAAACTTAATTAAAGTTGTAACAGGGTTTGATGTAAGGCCAGTAACACATGCGATTCGTATCTCTCGTTGTTGAGTTCAATTCAAAAACTGTTTGTTTCCTTACTTAAAATAAACAAAGTGGCAATTCATGCTGTGTAGATGTCAGAATGTTGGGTTGTTTTGTTGTTGTTGTAAATGTCATCAACCCAACTGAATAGGGGTCAACTCGGAACATCGCCAACTCGGAACATCCAACTCGGTAAACCCTTTAGTCCAAGTCGGCAAACAATTTAGTCCAAGTCGGCAAACTTATTGGTAGCGGAGAATGTATGTGACTGTCAAATTTATATTTAACTTTAAAGTCGTTGGTATATCTTTACTGTATTATTTAATGCAAAAATCATCATTATTATAGTGGATTTTGAGTTATAGGGGTTAGCCTTCCGACTAAGACTTTAAGAAACCGAGACCAACAGATGTAGCTGTGAACATGTAAGAACACGTTAAGAAAGCATGCCTGTTTAAGATCTACAGATTGAGACTGTAAAAGCTCCCGACCTCTAACAATACCTGAATTATGAAAGACAAATACAGAAAATGAAGTCACCCGCCCGTAAGCGTAAACGATCGTACACTCTATTTTGTGCTTTCAACGCGGCCCGTGCTCTACCCGTGACGTCACTCAGAGCTAAAGAACTGCAGAGGAATGATATTCATACTGGCAACTCTCCCATGTTGCCTCTTTTTATTTGTGAACTAGGCAAGGACTAGAAAATAGTGAAAAAACAATAAATTGAAAATATCATCTTTTTTCATGAAAGTTAAACAAAACATTTCCCTGGAACTAATCGTTTACTCTGTTACTGGGTCTGTGACATGAGCTGCCCTGTTAAGCAACTGCAGCGCCGTCATTTGGTTGCTGCTATATTCTGCCCATAATCTAAATAAGCAGCTCTGTCGCTCTCTTGTTGTCTTCTTCTGCACTCGTACAAGTTTGCCTTCCGACACAAGGCGCACTTGGAGATTAAGAAGTGGTGCTTCTTGGTGGAGTAACGAAATTAAAAGATAGAGCTGAACGCCTGCTCTACCAGCCTTCCTGTTAAGGCGAAAATGCCACCCTTCAACATCATTGTTCGTCCTGGTAGCGGAAGACCATTCACGGGGTGGACCACACACTGTTCATCAGCCACGTATTTTCGATGTAGTTGGTCAAGGACTGGAGGGGTAGGGTGATGGCATACATTTCTATCAGGGAATCAAAGGTCGGTTGAATATCTCCGTGTGGTAGACAAGGCAACGCCAACAACTTCTTAATGAACTTATGTGTGCCGTCGTCGTTTGTTCTGAATAATGGACACTGTCTTTATTGTCAAAAATTTTGCGATAATGACGTGTGAATAATCTAGCTTACACATAAAAAATGCTACAAGAAATTAATCAGCAATTTTTGATAATACAAACAAAAAAAACGAGAATAGGTCAAATACTTCATGAAACCAAAGAAATTATGTTTTATTGAGTGCATTCAAATTCATTTAACAGTTTAGTAATAATAACACTCCAAAAATATATAAAAGTGAAATTCAACAGTTCGCCCATTTAAATGTATATAACAATTGTACAGTTCAGTAATAATAACACTCAAACAATATATAACAGTGAAATGGATTTAACAATCGTACA
>JAVFBZ010156765.1:0-18391 GCA_032466195.1 Katharina tunicata | reverse complement strand
ATGTGGTCATTTGAACGTCGTCAGTTGTACACCAGTTATTTACCACTATGGTCAAGATAAAAGGAGTGACGGAATCGGGCGATTGATTGAGTGGGGTATTACGCCGTACTTAAAGTTGTTTCACTCGTATGAAAAGCGTTCCAGACCGACGAGAGTAGAAAACCAGCCCTAACGACACCGGGAACTTAGAGGCCAACAAAGCAGGTTTCCACAACCAAATTATCTTCCAAACGACCGTTGGCTCTTGGAACACCGGGGCACAGGAAACTTCCGCACAATAACCAGATCTTTCAACAGATGAAAGATCACAAAAGGTTCTTTAAATTATGTCATTAAGTGACACTTTTTGTTTTGTAATGACGTTTATTTGTTCTCATTTCTTCTCATCTGCACGCTGTGAAGACGGAATCAACTTGACCTTCGATAGTATTCGTCAGTTAGACCCTAAATGTGCTCATTTCTGAGTAGTTGCCCGCCGTGGTTACATCAACAACTTGACCTTTGACATCAATCGTCAAATCACGCCGTTAAAGTGAAATCCTTTATGTTTGTTTGGTAGTAACTAACAATAAAATTTAACTAAGGTCTACTTTTGTTCTGCCTTACACACCGGACTGATTCCATATTCAAACACTTGAGTTCATATATTGACAGTTCTAAATTGACAAAAATGACTGCTTGTGCAGCGAGTCGGCAGATCGACATTCGCGTCGCGAACACAATGAATTGGCGTAAGTTCCACTTTAAATTGTAAAACTCGTTATTTAATCACATCGCTTCGCATCGCCTTGAAGGAAATCGGCTGCGATAAATGCATTAACCAAGCGACCATAATATTGATATAAAAACGAAATATCCCATTTATATTTTTAGACGGTCTATATTGATGCAGAAGTTTTCCACTCGTCGATTTATGTTCATTGATCGCAAACATTAGAATGTTGACGATCTAGAGCTGACATTTAAGTGCATTCAGGGAACCAACCAATCGTGTTTATTGGTTTGCAGACTGATCGTTAAAAATTTCGACTACCCCTATCAACAAAAGGCGTTCTGGGGTAGGAGACTGTTCACATTTGATCATATTAGTACCCACTTCACTTACATGACGGCGTGCCAGTCCAATCCGTGAAGGAAGCCACCGTAAATAACTTAGACAATAAAGAATTATCACCCAAGTGACGTTTGTTCTGCTTTTTTGGAATAGCAACGGCCACAAAATTCGGTATATCTCTATACTGGTCCTATGTTCTTCCGTTTTACTTTGTTTGTAATGAAATAAAATCATAGTTAGGGAGCTTATAGTTCAAAGAAACCGATAAAAGAAGAATTAAAACAATAAATATTTCATACCTTTTCCCTGGAACAGCTAATGAAGAGTTTGTGTTCGCTTTTAATGACGATTACTTAATGTTGTTGTCGCCCTTGGGTAAGATTTGTAGTAAGCTTTTCACGGAACTGGAATGGAGGTAATTTACTAGAGTGGTTTAAGAGAGACATGGGAAATATCCCCGGAGGATTGTACCATTAGCTTTGAGAGAGTGGAAGGTAATGAGCGGTTATCTGTTGGTGACCGTAGACCTTTTAATTGCTTTAGGGACTCTCTGAAGACCAACATTCCTTAAATAAACTTACCATAAACGTGACCAAAGCGTAAATGAGTCTTCCACCACAAAGTGCTATATTTCTCTAGGAAGACTGTCAACAACAACAACAACACAAATGATCTACATAAGTTGGGACTGATGGTGTGTGTCTCGCAATGGACAACACTCCTGTCCAGCATTAGCATCACCACCACTAACAACTTCACTCCTATATTATGGATTGTTGCTGTATCCAGATTAAAGAAGATGTTAGCAATAAGATATTTCACCATGAAAAGCCTATCCAGTGTCTGTTTACCTTATTATACGGAAGAATGTGTGTCAATGATTTCATAACAATGCATGTATAAAATGATGGGGTTGTTCTCTAGAAACTTCAGTCTCAATTTATATTTACCTCATTGGTTCAGATACGTTCAAAGTCTAGCTCAATGATCCATAATGGTTTGAATATGGTCATGCATTTAAGGAGTTGAGAAATCGCCACAATCTATAAGCAAGTTTCATACTCAATAAGTTATTTTTTTTTTAAATCAATAAATCTAGGAATTATCGTGACTTAAATCCTGATTTTTATTTGGAAGACATGACAAACGATGTGTATCTCATTTACACTGTAGATAGTAAGACTTGGCGCCGAAAAGGTTATTGCATTTACCACGCCTTTGATCTTGGATAAGAGAAAACACAGTGAATGACGAAAATAAACAGCCTTAATCGGCGTCGTGGTCAAGGTCTACGTCCAAGTCACACAGTAAGGCCAGCCTGCCAAACAGGACACTTGCCAGTGTGAATTTTTCATACTTGGTTCAGCTTAATCGGATATGGCAACTGTTTCCACTTTGACGCTTTAGAGTCCGTATGCCATAAACATACCTCAACTCAGCAAAATGCCACCACCTTGATGATCAATTATATCATCTGCTGCAAATCCAAGATATTGTTATTGATTGACTGAGTTATTGATTGATTGTTGTTTAACTAAGAGTGCCAAAGCATTTCACATATATAACGGCCAGGTTAGTTCTCAATCCTTGAGATAATTGATGGAAAATCTGTTTCAAAGCCAATTTATCAATTCCTAACATGCGATAGTTAATCTGCCTAGGTACAATTTTAGAATAAGCTCAACAAAAAGCTACACATCAATCTGTTGTATAACAAAGACTTGCATATGTAACAAAAAGTGTTTGAAGTCCGATGTAAATTACTGTATTATCGATATACGTGTGTTTTAACCAGCCTCAGATCACATGACCACAGGGCCTCAGACCTGATGGTTGCCCCAAACTCTTTACTACGCTAATTCTGTGATACGAAACGGAAATGTAATAATTCCCCATAAACTATGCTCATCAGCTTGTTCTGACGTCCGATCGTTAATGACAGACATGGCTGTACTATTGGGGAATACTAAAAAGGCGGTGGTAAAATGCAGGCGCTAGACAACTGGAAAGCACTGAATTATCGTGCTTTTAATACATTGACTACAGTCAGTTTCAGCTCTTAAGCAAAAGGTCAACCAGTGTTCACGTAACTGGTTCTCTCCATTCCAATCCCTTGCAATACTTGTGGTTTAAATTAAATAATCAGTTGTATGTCCGGACAGTGTATTTCTAAATGGACACGTCTAATGATTGCCTTTAATCTGGTGTTTAAACTCAAAACTGACCTTCTGAATACCCAACACAACATAACAATGTATGTTGAGAATTTGCACGGTGGCAATATGTTGAGGTGGTGAATAAATGAAATTAATCTTTTACTCATGTCTGTATCAAATTATAATGTTAATTAATTTGCTAATTTTCTCTGGTCTATGCTCTGATGTTATATAACCTCGGCAAGACGTGTTAACTGATTATGTACACAAGCCGAAATATATTATCTATAGCAACATGGCTTTCTTGTTCGGAGATGCCCTTATTCTTTATTACTCGACCCTGATCTATGAAACTACTGGCCTCTATTATAACCATGGATGTGCAACATTAAGCCTGAAGAACAGTTAATCATCGATGTCGATGTTTGGTGGACATCAGGATTAATGTCCTGACGGTTTTCTGATTCAAGTCCACTACGCATGCTCAATGTTTCTCTCTGAAATATTTGTTATCTGGTATTTAAATAAATGGTCGATTACCAAGCCTAACAGTGGTAGACGGGATAAGCGGCTATGTAACAGCCATTAATCATAATCATACATGTTATTTGGAGCGGTCATTGTCGAGCGGGATACTCCTGTGGCCTGGCGTTCTCTGAGTAAGGGGCCTTACCAAGCCGATTTCGCTGTTCTGTTTTAAGTCCGGCAAATGTAATGCAGTGTATTGTCTTTGCCGTTTAGGAATGTTACCATCACCCAATGGCCTGGGTGTTGTCATATGAGCGAAAGTATCTTAACCGGTAAACCCTTATCAAGCAAATCAGCAAAGCTCTGTGTTTGTTTTAGCCCAATAATGTGTGCATTCTAAGTGTACGATAACTCGGCTCAAATATAAATTATACTATTCGTTTGATAAATGCTGTATCCGGAATCATTCCCTCAATACCCTCTAAATAACCGATTATTTGTTCAAAGTTTCCATAAAGTCTGTTACCCCAACTTCCTAGTTAATCAGCATTCCCAACAGACTAGAAGTTAGTCACGATCGATAATCAAGCATTGGTTGACTTTGTCTGAAATTAACACATCAAAGGAAGAGATAATATGTAAAGTACTCAACGCTCCTTTATCAGTGTCACAGTCAGATTCCAAGTATCCAGCAGTAAATTACGGCCAGTTATATCCTCTGTATTAACCCAACTTCAACAGTACTCGTTGGCTCAGTGGTCTAATACAGTAATGTGACTGTTTCGTCTGTGCGAGGGTTCGGTGAATAGAAAATCATTCATTCAATGGTATCATCACTCATCAATTTCTGGATACTATACAAAATTTCATTTATAATCGTTCGGTTTACTACAGTGGGCTGTACATTACTGAATAATCAAAGCATGGAGTATGTCTTAACTTCAAAAATACAACTACATCCACTGTTTTATTCTACATGACTCGTTATATTTTACTGGAGTACAGTAATTTTTACAGTTGCTTTATTTTTTTCTTTTGACCTTTTTTTCCTATCCCATGATCCTTTGTTTAACAAGTTTGTTTTCAGAAGGGCCTAGCCATATTCTCTGCATGGGCAGAGTTAAGAGTTAACTACGTGAGTTACAACGGCTCGCGTTTTCTTCCCAACGTGACCCTTGTGAAACACCAGTCCATCTGTAACTGTTGTTTGTTTGGTTGTGATTGTACGCCGTACTGATGTGACGACTTGTCAGAACAAACTCATACGTGTGATTGGTGTTCAACGCCAGATTCAACGGTATTTCAGTTACGCCGTGAAGTGAAGATTTTTTTATTTTACTATAATTTTAAACATTTTAAAAATGTATATAAAATCACCCAAGCACAACATCTCAAAATGAAATAAGCTGAACTAAATGTGAAATAAGTGAGAAACAAAATTAAATATTTCGATTTTAAGTAGAGGGTTTTTAAAGAGGTGACTTGCCTTTGTAACAACATCATGTTAGAAGCACTTGTCTATTGCCAGACATTATATCAGAACATTTTGATAGAATGGGCGGACAATTCGAGTACCGCTAAATGGTCATTTAGGAAGTGACCAAATATACATTTTTCTTTTTGTGGGATAATATTCTTTAAATATATTGAAATTTTTTGGGTTTGTAACTTTACCAATTCTTTGGAATAGCTTTGCGATGAGTTAAATAGGTTTTATTATTTATATACTGATGAAATATCAGTTCTTTTTTCACCGAAAAAAGAGAAATTTCACTACGGTGTAATAACACTTTTGTTTTTTTACAGTTTATTATACCGACATGTGTTGCATCGAAACGGCCTTCCGCTAGTATGATGATGCAGAAAGACGCCCCTTTATTTCGGCACGCAACAAAGGGATGACGTCACGAATTACTCCGCTTTTCGAATAACATCATGTGGTCCCATTTTTCTATAAACATTAGGTAAAATGTGATGTTTTATGGTTTTTTTTTTCGTCGATGTTAATAATAAAAACCTTATTACACATAGAATACCATCATTTTGGATGTGTATTCAACGTGAATGGTGGAAGGTAAAACCCACTCAACGCTTGGCATCTCCTGGATTATCATTTCCACCACTGACTCTAGCAATATTAATGGTGTTCAAACTTCACTGTGTAATATTCTCTACGTATTTCTAACTATATCGATTTTCACAACGTTTAAACAGATGATATTAATATTGTATGTGTTTGGGATTGTTGTATTAATATAACACTGGGGATTTTAAAAAAGAAATGAAGACCATCGTTTTTTTCGTTACACAAACTTTATACATACAACTCTCAGTGTCATACACCAAATTGCCAGCAGTAACTGCCATCCTCCTAGAAAACTGGACCAATCTACCAATTTCTCTGCACAGGAATATCTTCAATCTTTCTAATTCAACTTTACTGCAATCACAGATCATGAGAAAATGTATACCATAAATATATATAAATGTAATATTTGTTATTTTCACATTGACAGACCACTTTAACATCACAACAAATAATGATAACTCTCTGAATACACTGTACTTGAAATACCTTAAACTCAGCTATACCATCCTCCAATTGTCCATGGAAGTTTGTTTTTGGCGTCTAAGTGAATTATTCATAGACAGTGCTGAAGTGACTGTCACGAGAGAAAATCCATCGATATTTCACGGGATATCCTGTGGGGGACTTCGTATGAACTTGAAGCAGTCAAAATGTGTTATCCTGTTTACAGCTGTATAAATAACTGTGGTGACCGCGAAGTTAAGTGGAAGATTTTTGTCAGGAGTAGCTCCACAGAAATAGCCATTGATCATCACCGTTCCATATCTACTTATCAGATCATGTTAACGTTATCTTGAGCTACAGTGCTTTCACCAGGTCAAAATTTGCTGTGTTATTTGCCTGTCGGAATGCGATCAACAGAACTATTCACTTAGTATATAGATTGAAGATAACTGATACCCATTCTCATTTTGTGGATATCCATTATTTGGAAGTCATTGAGTGTCATTTCTATCTTCACTCAAACGTCTTGATCAACTAAATCAATTAAACTGGAATTATATTTTGCCTGTGATTTAGTCTTTGGTATAAGCTAAGGTAGTTTTTGAGGAAGAAGGTTTGACATGTTTACGAAACATCATGATACTTGCAAAACTAAATCCAGCTATGGCTGGAATAAACAGCCATCGATTTTCTCGCTAATCTAAAAGTTGTCGATTTATGTAGGTCGAAAGACGTTGATCACTTCATGGCACTCAGTCTTGTGTTGGTTAAGAAGAGACTTGGGAATAGTCACTGTCACTTTTAACGATTCATTGCCCTGGAATAACACGGGTGTTTGTATCTGTTTTAAAAATCAGAATCAATTTTCAACTTTTAGATTAGCAAGAAAATCGATGGCTGTTTATTACAGCCATAGATGTATTTAGTTTTGCAAATATCATGATTTTTCGTAAACATGTCAAACCTTCTTCCTTTCCTTCCTTTTTAGTGTATTGGAGTAGCTTTAAACACAATGGAATCAGAAATTGCGATTTGTCAAATATCAAACTGCTACCTTACTAGTTAGTTTTCAAATTATATTCATGCTGTCATACTTAGCACTGCAAGAACAATATTTTTCCAACAGCAAAACCACTACAACTACAACTACACATTTTATGGTTGTGTTTAGAGTCGTTGTCTGCTGTTGGAATACAGCATCGTCATATAAATGAAATACCGTTGAGAACACAGGGTTAAACATCAATCAACCAATCAATCAATCAATCTAATATCAAAACTGATTGATGACACAATTGGCAATTTTCAACAAGTGCAACCAATTTCATATCAGAATTAATACCAAAAAGGATACTAGTAGTTATCGAGGGTCGTGGGGAATTTGGTAGGCTTTTTGCAAGCAGGATGAACATCATTCTGGAGAAGGCCTACAATCGTTCAGAATCTAGATCAATAGTTAGATAGACCAATAAACCTTTGGAGAAGTGTATGCAGAAGCTAATGTCGATTTATATAGGTCGAAAGACGTTGATCACTTCATGGCACTGAGGCTGGTGTTGGCTAAGAAGGGACTAATCCCAAGTACTCTACTCGAAACCAGCTACAGTGTCATTCTAGAAACGTCTCCACATGACAATCCCCAAACTACAAAATCCACTATTCTGTTCTTATTTAAGCGATTGTGCAATCATACAAACTGGACAATTGCTTCCAAGTTGTAAGTTCTATTAAAATTAGAATTTTGTTTGACAAAATACGGGCTTGTCATTTCCTGGTAACTGACGGGATTCAGGTTAGTTTGTGAGACAAACTAGAGAGATAACGAGACTTTCTACTTCATATAAAGGGATTTATTTCTCAATTTTTGGTGGTTTGTGGCCGTCTGACCTCTTCACTTAAACAGATGGTAGGAATATACATGACTTCTTCGGATACCAATCAAAAACAAAAATTCATCTGACGGAGAATCTGTTATATCTGACAAACTTGAAAAATATAACGCATCCGTATGGTTTTTGCTCCCGAAATCAATGCAAATATCCGAGAAAGAAAAGTCTGATGTAGGTTTTTCTTGTAGCAGTTTTATTGTTACATGTTTGTTAGTAAGAAAGCCTTGAGAACAATGCGAATCTGATAAGATAACCTGTGTAAAAAGGTCATTCAAAAAGAGAGTGTGTGAAAAGAGTGACCGGGGAGTGTGGAATTTGTTAACGATAGCCACCAGCATTAAGGTATTACGTCTATTAAATATTAACATACACAGAGAAAAAATAATTAATAACTTAAATAAAATTATCATTGACCATGACAACAAAGTACTAAACAACTTTGTGGCATCATCCAACAATGGTGCTTGAAAAGGTTATAATGATGATTGTAAACGGTCTTAGCTACTAGACCGATACGTCGCTGATCAATATAACCAGATATTGAAAATCCATCAAAGTTATGTTTGTCACGTTTCCAGCTGCTAAATGTTGCTAAAACAAGTTTTGTTCAAGTAATTAATCCATGTTTATCAGCTTATTGCAATCCACTGTGCTGTTTTTCTTTCATAAACAGCGATGAAGAGCGAATGTGTGACCAGATTATTTTCAAACTCAATTGCAACGTCCTCATATTTGACCAATTATGTTTTGGTTAGGTTCCGGTGATCAATGCCCTCAGTGTTCGGACATTAAGTTTCAATAAAAGTTATTCTGTCTTTAATTAGCACTAAAGGAACATTAATTTTCCAATAGACAGTAGAACACTTCACATTTTATGATTGTGTTAGTGTGGCTGTTTACTGTTGGAGTACATCGCCATCATACAAGTGAAGTGTTCAAATTAACATCTCAGTCATCCATTCAAAACTGAACCATAAACTTTATGAAGAGTACTGAAAATAGAACATCATTCAGAAAGAAGGCCATCCAAGAAACTCGAGCAAGCAACTTTACCTCACGCATCTGGTCGTATGTTATTGCTATTCGAACGGGAAATGTAATTATGTGCTTGCAGTGGAACTCACCAGTTTGCTTAGCCTTTACCTCCTTATTGTAATGGCAGTACTAAAGGGTTTAGTAAGAGTGGTTGTGGCAACATCCCACCAGCAAAATTGTGTATGGAAAATAAGTGAGCTATCAAAGATTGTGTTCCCCTCGGAATTCTGCGTTCTTACTGTAATGTCGGTATAGATCCTGATCTCTATTGATGATGTAAGGGCTGTTAATAGATCACTCTCACTATGTCCTTGCTGAGTAGGCCTAATATTAAATTGACTTTCTAATACATTGCCTTTAAATGGGGTATTTATAACATAAAACAATTTACTATCATTACTGGCAATGGGAAAAGAGTTGTGTATCTCTCCATCATGCTCGCAAACTGTGTGTGTTTCTATATTATATGATCTCGGCTTTTTAACCTTGTGAAATCCTTTTACTGGCCTTACATGAGCGTGGAACCTGGATAAATCAGAGAACACACTGATGTCCCGAAAAACCTGTCAGCATTCATATCAAGGATAATCTAGCCGCCAAGGGATTGATTTAACGTTTCGCCGTGCTGCTTCCGACCTATTGGGATTTTTTACGACTCATGTGTATATATTTTTAATTATCTATTAATGAAGAACAAAACATATTTAAGAAAATGAAGTTTTAGCTTTTTATTTTTTTAAAACGATTCCTTCTTATGCCAATTATTGAAAATGTACTAGTTATTTACATTTTTGCAAGGGTGTACGGACAGTTATGACCGTCTTGAAGCTTGTACACCTTGAGCCGAATTTATTACCCGTCAAGTCTCTCTGTGTAAAAAACTAAATCAAACTGATAAAACAAACATGTTATTGCATTCAAAATTTCACAAATTGTAATTTGAGCTCAGACAAAAAAGCCACTGTAGATCTAATCGAAGTATAATAAAGTCATTTGTGTTCCTCAGAGGCGGTTAAGCGAATATGGAATTCATAACAGCGAGTGGTGTTTGACGTCTGTGACATCCCGCGAAACATTATAAATCATACGTTAATATCGAGCGACAAAAGCTGCAGTAAGAGGGTTATAACTACGCCACAAGAATATTGAACACAAGCCTTTTATGTTTATATAATAAAAAAGAAATGACGCAAGAAACATTTAGGGTTTTTCTTGCTCCATTGCAATTTCTATGTCACAAGTCACAAGTCGCTATTCGTCTTGTTCTTCCTCAGCTTGGGGTGGAATGGGCGTGTGCATGCGCACGCTTTTTCAACTTCAAGCAAATCGACATGAAACTTGGCACGATTGCATGATATTTGCACTATTGCACTTTTGTTGACAAGGGGTGATTTTTGCCAAGACGTGGTCATTTCAATATACTGTCGATGACATTGCGCGTTGCAAATAACGACATCCTGCGTGTGTGGGGGCGGTTTGTCAACGGCTTTGCCACATTTAGGCCTAATAAAGTTACTTCTTTTTGTGTCACGCAAATTTTAATTATAATGTTTTGTGTCGTTAAGAGAAAGCGAGGGGGTTACAGTGTAAAACTAGTACCAAGATGACACACAGAAAGAAATTTAAAACTTTGGGTTTTCTGTGACGGTACTCTAAAACTATTCTTATCGCAATTTGACGTTAGTGTGCCACATGGGAGATAGCCAAAGTGCAAACAGGTCCATTGAAACAAAAGAAGTCTGAACACGAAAGGGGCACTCGTTAAACATGGGGTTTAGAAATGCTAAGCGGCGAGTTGCTCACAGGAATAAGCTCTACATCGATAACACTGAAGGCCATCTAAAAACATTACACACTTTCTCTCAAATGAGAGACGAAACATCCATCAGAAATTCCCATCACAGCTTCCGAAATCCACCAAAAGTAAATTGTATCCATTTCATTTAATCTTTCTACCACGTCCGTAGGAAATCAGATTAGGTGTTTTTATTTTGACTAAAAACCTGATCGTAAGGGCTACCTTTATTGACAAATTTCCATCAAAATACGATCAGTCTAATGTGTTCTGTAATCCTAATGCCACTATTTACATTTTGATTATCTTTCGAGGGTACACGACGAGAATGTAGAGATTTACTTCATTACGTGACAGAAACATCACTCATGGGATATTCAGATGACTTACATTGAGTATTTGCTCCTGTTTCCACCAACATCCGGCTTTGTAGAGCTTATTACGAAAGCAAATGTTCGACACACACACACACACACATGCACACACACATACACGCACGCGCACGCACACGCACACACACACACACGCACTCACACACACACAATCTTTTTTAATATTCAAAATGATATTGTGTTGTGTACGTGAGACTGGCGTTGACAATGAGATGCATCTTTATGGCATGACAATATTCAAAACACTTCCATGAAAATGTAACAAAAATTGTGGCAAATTTAACATCTACGACATTATGGAAACTGCGGTGCCTTTAAGGTTATTTTGTCCTTGTCTTTGTAGGGTTTTATCAACAATAGTTTAATGATGACTGGTGTTTATGACCATTTAAAAATAGAATCAGCTCGGAATTGGTCAAATATCGACGTCTAACACGAAACAAAACAAGAATAAAGTAGAAAGGTACATGTGTTTGATTACACAATACACTGCACCCGTTGAACCAATTATCAAGGTTTAAACTAAACACAATGCCGTGATCGGAATGAAAAAGAGTACAACACATGAAGGCAGGGGTTACAGCTTGAGCACAAATTTCCCGTCGGAAGACTTCCTAACGAAATTGATTTTCTGTTGGACAACACGCAATATCAATCAAGCTCGTAGCACACTCTCCTGCGGGCTTTCATAAGTTATAACTAAGAGCCATGCAATACATCATATTTAGTTCTTGAACATATTCATGGTTGTGACTCACAAAGGCCAGACAGATCCACAGTAAATCCATGCAGTGCGTATGAATATATTTACAGGGAAGACATGCAAAAATTTATAAAAATATACGAATACCAGAATCAGATTGTCAGAATAGCTCTTTAAATATACACATTTGTGGGTAATATCTAGATAAAGATGACGCTATCTTATTGTTCCTGTGTCAGTGATTGTCGTGACGAAAGATTTGCGGCATTTGGCTGGTGAAAGGAATAGTGGTTGTTCAGCCGTTGGCCTCTGTAGCTCAGTCGCTGGCTCGAATCAACGGTGGAGGCATGCACATATTTATTTTTCTACTTTCATAGAATTACGTATATTTACTATCAAGTTTGATCTGAAGATATAGGTGGTCGGCTACTTTGTACCCTTCGGGACAGATTGCAGTGGAATCAGACAAGACAGTTTTAAAGTTTACTGGTTCAAAACTGTGTCAGCTCCGATGGGGTAAATTTTGGTTCGTCGCTGTGAAAAACTTCGTCCTCTCGCCAAACACTTTTGCATTCTGATTTAATTTTATTTATCCACTCTTAAGAATGTAACAGTAACTTGATTATAGCTCATCTGTTTCTATCGTATAAATCATGGATTTGTAATCCTACCTCTTTTAATTCGGTTTAATTAAACTGTATGGTTAATTACAATGATTGATGAATGACACAGGCCAACCCTTATCTATTTAAATGCTCTCGAGGATTATAACAGTAGCTTGGTTACTATGAATTTCCAGTGTAAACAGATTCAAGAGTTCAGACCACATGCCCAATCAGATCGAGACATGGGAAGCTTCTGATTACCACCCGCTCTGTAATTATAAGACCTCAAGATAACTCTACAACTGACAACATAATCTAAAGTGAAAATGCGAGGTTCAAGACTTAAACATGTTTGCCTGTCCTAGTTTTATATTTGTTATTCAGACACATTGATTTGTGAATTGTTTGAGGTTAGTTGGAACACCAATAGTGGATAGGATCTTGACGGATGGAGAGCTCTTTAAATGTATTACTTTCCAATATGTGACCTGAATAAGTGTTTGAGAGATAATTGATTTAGTGGCGATAGTTATTTGAAGATGAAAGTCTTTTTTCTCTGAAAGATCCTCGTAGTTTAGATCAATAGAAAGACAACTTCTCGAATAATTTAATGGAGACGAATCTGTTTCGCCTTGTCGAGTCTCGTCGAGGCTACATTCATTGTGCGTTGTAAAGCTCTGTCACCTTCAATACAATTTATAGATTATAACTCTCTTGTCGCAGTTATAGGTATATTACGTCAGTAGGCTGCGGAAAGAGCAGGGTGAATTAACTATGTTTAAGCTTACGTTTTGTAACTGAAACTTTACAACGCAAAAACAAGGCAGATTTATTCATTTGATCGGTGTCTAACGCCATACTAAATTTATTCTTCTTGTATGACGACTTTGCATTTTTGACGAAAGACAGAAAGCCAGGACGCAATGTTAAGGCTGATTTATTTGTTGTATCAGCTCAATAAACTTAGCCAAACTCCCCGTATTAACCCTGTTTACCTATGGAAGCTCACAAAAAGCTGTTTTATCACAGCTGAAATCGAAATTGATGACTTATTTTGAACAGCTCAAATAAAAAAGAAACCCAAAAAATAATTTAGCGAGTCTGTTGACATGATTAATTATCAAATTCGAGTCAGTCCTGAACTGTTATTTATTGGTCATGCGACATACTAAGCAAATTAATTAGCATAAAATAAAATTGAATGCGCAGGTTATATGCAATACATATTATTAGTCAGGTCAGGTGATCTACAATACATCAATTTATATATTTGCTATTTGTTCAATAGTTCATGTGATAGACATAGGCCTAATAATAATTTAATTTGCTTATTTGATTTATGTTTAACCTCGTGTTCAACGGTATTTATCATTAACCTATTAAGCTATAAAATACTACGACATCGCGTACCGGTCCATCGTGGAATACCAGAGTGTAATTAACCTCATCAAAAATAAACATCGATCTGGCAACCACCGAAAACGTCCCGTATATATCTAATTTCGAAAGGACGAGACTCAACCGTAAAATAGCGACATGACTGTTGACATGATTATAAAAAATCGGGTCGGTCTTGAAAAGTTACTAAAAGGTCAGGTGTCAGATTTTAACCAAAAACAACAAACAAGAAGAAGAATATAATGTCATGTTAGATACTAGAACTGCTGTTGTCTGGTGATCTCACAGGCCATCTATTTACATATTTGCTGTTTGTACATAGTTCATTTCATAGTGAGACCGATAACAGTTTGTTTTATCGCAGGAGAAAGGGCAGTAGGTCCCGAACATATCCGTTCCGTTTTTGTCTAGCGCTGGAAGGACACAATTTTCCGAAAATACCATTTTAGAGGTTTGTTAATGTGGCTTTTTACTGTAGGAGTCCACCGTTGCCATATAAGTGACAGAAACTTGATCACGACGTTACACATCAATCAATCAATCAATCAATCAATCAAAGGAGAAAGCTGGTCAATATAACTGCTTCTATGTTATTTTGACCAGAATATGACGTGATATGAGGTCATTTTTACAGTACGCATCACCAGATGGAGTGTACTCAGTTGTCAATGTTAACAGATCTATGCGAACTATCTATATAAACATAAATATGATGATAATGTGGACGTGTACCCTATCCCCCAGTTCGGTCCCCTGACATCTTTTGCACAGTTATTATTTCAGACCACATTAGCATATAAATCGAAAATTTTGTATATAAATATCAACAACTAGTGTATGGCTTACTACCGAGACAATGTAGTGGAGAAAAAAAAATCGATGAAATCAGTTTTTTAGGAAAATATCAATCTGTGACCTCAATCTGTGATGACGGTCGTCGCTGGTAAAAAAAATATCGGCTTTTGTGCTTTCATATGTTGGTTGACATCTTTATTCGGACAGTGAATTGTTGGCAAGGGATCTCAGATCTTTCAATGGCTGACTGTCATTAGATTTTATTTTAGTCACAATATGTTAAGCATATAACCGCCAAGGAAGAAAGCAGTATTACACTGTAGTTTCTCAGTATTAGGACCATACTAATAGAGCCTATTAGTATGGTCCTAATACTGAAAAACTTTTTTCAATGATGATACCTTTCTCAAGATTGAGAAGAATACCAGCACTAACGTACATTCTAGTTCAACTTCGCCTATCTCGGGTACCGTCCGTCACCTCCGATTGTCGTCTTAAGTGTAATGGCATGCCATTTTTTTTTAACCCATTAGGCGTATATTTACCGCTGTAGGCAATATGTATCGCATGTAGATAAACGGATCCTATAGGACATCAGGTGAATTTCGCGCCAATAAAGATTGACATAGAGCAGGTAACAGCAAAGAAAATGAAGAAATAAAATAGAACTATTTATCATTACATTAAGCCGAAATGACCAATGCAACAAGAGAATAAAGTCACGTGAAAGAATTTAAATTTCTCCATAGGTTGATCATTCAGGTAAAGCTTCAGCAGCCTCGCTATGACTTTCACAGCTATATTCAAAATGCCTCGTCAAGCTGCTTTGTTCACAAATATATAACATAACCAGTTAAAATGTGACAACAGGTCCAGTCATATAACTGAACCCCCCAAAAAGAAAAACATTCTGAAAGACGGATATCACTAAAGTACCGCCTGAGTTTCAAGCATGTACCCGAAAGTGAAGTAGAAGGAGAAGTCATCCGGTCTAAGTTGACATGCAAAGGGCTCAAAAATAATTTAACCCATACATGAGTAAATTTCAATGTGATAATCATATATCGGATTCATATTTGCCCGTTTGAGATACAGCTTTCCCACGCTGTGATTGGTCAAGTTCAATGAAATACTACAACTGACACGCATACTTTGGCCATTATAAAGTGTAATACCACGAGCGACATAGCTTAGCCGCAAATTCGATTGGGTTAAAAAAAAACACCAATCAAACTACATTCGAAGAGTTCGACGTCACATGTGATCTGCCTAAACTTTTTTCACTGCGTTTCTTCGAAAAGCCTCAAATTGCTCCCATTTGCATACAAACGATAACAAACAAATTGAATTCCGGGAAATTTTAGTTAAATTACCCAAAATTTTAAAAATAAATAAATTATGTGATAAATAGGATATAAAATTTGCGATCCAGGATAGCACATTTATATATCAGATATCCTGGAACACTCATATAATATCCTCTATGTATGGACAGACACTGTAATATCTGAACTTTTAGAAGATATTATCTGGCGCGATCAATACTACTAAGTCCAAAATGAATAGAGCGAAAGCACTGTTAGTCCACAACCAAACGATTTAACTGACTGCTGGATCAAATTCATTTATTTAATGTAAACTGTTTGTTTTACAGTTAAATCGAAACACAATATATACCACATACAGCAACCAACATGTCAATACAGGACAATAAAGTGCCTGGAATACATCCACGGGGATCTTATCGTAATTTTTCTGCAAGCACGAGAGCAAGGATAACCACTTTTAACCTGGGTAGAATTTGCGCGTAAGAAGGCTTGTAAGGGCTTATGGAATATTTTAGAATGCGAAGTATGTCTGGTTAGATTCATTAAAGCACGAGCGTGAATGGCGGGATCCAATATCTTCACTCTCTCGAAAGATAACCCTTGAGCCGAGCCTTAACGAGTTCCCGCTTTAAAGGCCTTGAGCAACCAGATCTACTTTCCTTCCATTCCGTTCTCTTGAAAGATTACAGATTAGAGAAAATGACTGATTTATGTTAATGTTAACCCAGAGATCATCTTAAAGCTCGCTATTAATCCACTTGTCGTATATTACCCCCGTGAAGGTTAATCCTTATACCGTGTCTGAGCTACAAATGATGATCGTTTCTCTACCGAAATACAATGATAGTTAACATTTCTGCCTTGAGGCATATACCTAGTTGCTAAAAGCAGTGTTAAATTTAATCCGAGATTAGATGATGTCACGCTGTGTTGAAGGCCTATCTCTAATACATTATTAGTGATTTAGTCTTGATTAGCCGTTAATGCTGCTTTGGGCAACCAGCTTCACAGCTCTTACTATGTTAGAGCTATGGAGAAATCCCTGCCAAATTCATTCTCGTGCCCAGGCGTAGATATCATGTGACCGTATGTTATGGCATAGGATATTTGCTGTTCGGCACCATGTTTAAATGTTTTCTTGAAATGATAAAAATAGAGCTCATAGTTAAATATATCATACATACAGATTTTAGATGTTGATGATGATCTTTTAATTTTTGTGCTGTCCTCAAAGCTACATTTTCTGAATATTTCCTTACATTTGTTGTTTGTCTTGCAAGACGCAAGTTATTGGAGAGAATTTCACCAGGACATCGGTTGTTAGGTACTTAGGCCAGCATATACATTACTGTCACAACGCTGTCCAACAGAAGTATAGTTGAATACATTGACCACGAAGTTTAGACCAGGGGGCGATATTGTGGCAATACAAGAGGTATATATATATATATACCCGAGTTCGAATCCCGGTGGAGGCAAGCAAAATTTTCTTTCTCTACATTTATACAAAAAAAAAAAAATATATATATACGCTTTTCAAATGCTAAATCCGTGTACCATTGTCTCCTATATGACAGATACTCACTTGACAAAGGCTCTATAATATCATAATGTTTATGCCCGTCACCTTACTTAATTCGTTCATCCAACACAGTTTTGAGACTAACAAAGACAAAGAAATATTTGTTTGTGCCGTTTAGAATGTGACCATTAACAGGGATTTTCAAGGATAACATTCTCTTAAATTAAACCGATTCTAGTTCAGAATATTCTCCTAGCTGAACACTTTTGTTTGAATGGAACCCACGACCTCCAGAGTTATGTGAGAAGATCAGTTCAACGTAGCAATGCTATTTCATTGACCAACTGATAAAACCAGTGTTGATAAAATAGAAGAGAAATCCACGTATAAATCTACTCCCTCACTTCCCCCTCCTCGCGATCTTGCTAGTCACTTGTTCACATATATGCCGAAATTTGGCATCTAGCTTGCTCAATTTGATAACACGTACAGTGAGCTCGACCTGTTCTATTAGCCAATGTTCACAATCTCGGTTTATATTAGATTTGTGTTCCTTCGTTAGTACAATCATGTTTTCGGCGGAAATATAAAACTCTAACAAGGGAGTACTTTTCAGGCTTGGAATCCTTTAAAAATCAACTATAAAAGCTCACAGGATGGGGTTACGCTACCTGAATACTAATTAAACGGCTTTTATATCAGCCATACGGTAATCAAA
>JAVFBZ010156754.1:0-18391 GCA_032466195.1 Katharina tunicata | reverse complement strand
CCATAAATTATGCAAATTGGCTCCGATTTGAGCACACATTGTGTTTAGGCTAAACACATAGTTTGTTCAGACTGAACTCAGTGAAGTTTCCCTCATTAGGTTAATTTTTGGTGCACTGCATGTAGTTATGTGTGTCTTGGACGGGTGGGGGGCATATTGTTTAGCAATCTCTGATTGCGTTTCTCTTGTTTATTTAAGAAATAAATTGTGGGTTATTAAAAGTAATTTGATATTAAATATATTTATTTTGACATACGTATTGGTTATGTTTATGCCATTACTAATCGTGTCCTGTTGAAGGTTTAGCTATAATGCTGTAACTTTGAAATATTGGACCTGTCATATTGCTGGTGTTATGTCTATCAACAAATAGATGGGTACATGTATACAATCATATTTCTTTTCTCATTAGCACTGAAGATTCATGTCAGTGGTCCTTGCCGGGATAACATAGTCTCGTACAACAACAATGCCAAGAACTATGAATTAGAAGTTAGAGGAACTATTCCAATAAAGGTATTTTCAATGGTTAGGATAAGAAAGAAATGTAGACATAACTTATTTCATGCTAGTCCTAGAAACTGGACTGACCATATTTCAAATGGGGAGTCCTAGAGAACATGGACTTATAAATCTTTCCTTGGCGAGGTAGGATTTTTTTCGGCAGGTTTAAATAGCAAGAAAATAAAACAAAAAGTAACTTTAAAGACATAATCAGGATCATTAACCAGCAACTGTATATCCAGAATGTTGACTCTAATTGGTGTTTCATGACTGTTTTGTGCACCCTATTACCTTTTGCAAACTTTCAAAATGGTTTGAAATCTTGTCAGACAAGCTCTGTTCTGACATACTTTGTGGGCGGTTAACTTAGCTGTCGCTCTGAACGCTCAGTTTTGTTTCCTTAGTCTGCGTTTTTAAGTATATTTGCCTGCAAGAAGTCGAGAGAGGGTAACAATGTTGAGCAATGGGTGGTACAATACAAAGCTTGCACCATTTGAAACTAATATGCTAATAAGATATTCAAAATGGCAGTGGTGTTTTAAAGGACAACAATTTCTTCCACACGAAACACGGAAATCAAACTTTTGATAACCGAGCTCCGGATTCCGTGAGCTAAGTTCATGCAGAAGCCATTTTTCAGAAAGAAAAAAGTTTAACAAATATACATGACTAGAGATTTAATTTGGAAGGAAGAAAGAACAGCTGTTAAAGCCTTTGATGTCCATGAAACGTTATGGCCAATAACAGTAAATAATAATATTTAGGTCTGAAAGATCTGTTCTGATTTCAACAGCTCTTCTTTATATGTAAAGTATATTGAAATAAAATTTATTTAACTTTTTGAAGAACATTAAAAACTAATGCATTAAAATTTGACTTTCAGGGAAAAGGGGACATGACAACATATTGGCTACTTGGCAGAGATGGTTTCCATCCTATGCCTGGACCCAAACCTGATGAGTAACCAGTGGGTATCTGATGAGATACAATAATCTAGTCAAAGACAGTATTTGTACATTTAAGGATGCAAGGAACTGTTCCAAAGGGGCAATTAATTTGGGGTCATCCAAAATGCATACTTTTACAAGGAATTGAAATATATGTATAGATAACAAGCACAGGATCAACAAAAAGAGAAAAAAAACAACGAATAATTGTGGCTATAATTGTGTGATTTACATTCAAGTCACTGCTATGCTTTGAAATATCATTTAATGGCCTTGAAAAACAATGGTAATTCCTGTGGTGGAACAAATTAAGCTGGTCGTCTCATCAGCTTCATTAGAACAAAGCACTGGTGGATGGCTGTGTGGGTAAAGCATTAGTCTGCTAATTCTCGATGATGTACGTAAAAGTTCGGTCCAGTCTAACTGTACAGCTATATTGAGAAGGTAACAGTGGCTACAGGGATTGAGTGGTGGTTTTCACTCGATTTTTCAGTATAACAATGGCTTTATATCATCATTATAAGTGAAATAATCTTGAATATGGTGTTCAAGATTAAGCAAGCAGATCATTATTCAAATGAATTTTAATGTTTGCCATACTTATTTATATAATACAGGAACTAACTTCTTGATAGAATAAAATGTGGAATAAATAAATCAGTTTGGATAAACAAAGAAGAAAATAAGAAAAGAAAAACAAACACCCAAGATACATGAAATCATTGTGTAGGTGCTAAGTGGATGGCCCCCTATAGAATTTGTTAAATAGACAAAAGTATTTGTTCTATCTCATTTCATATTGCAATCCATTTTTTGTGTGGGCATCAAACCATTGATTAACTTATTTCATGAGAAATTTAGGGTTTTATTGTATCCTCTGTTATTAATGTTGTAAAGAAATGCTTGTTGACTATTTTTCTTCAGATAATATTGCTTGTTTTTTTTTTTAACAAATTGTTTTTAAACAAAACTGTCTTAACAGTAAATATGGAGTGTAAGTAATGCAGCTATTTGTTTTATCATGTAGATATTACACGAGACTTTACTATTGATGAAATAACTGCTTTATGTAGACATGGATTAAATCATTCTAAAAATATCAGTAAGAGAAAAACTTTTAATGAATGAGAAAAAAAAACGGGGTACATTTGAATTTATTTTAATGTTGACGAGTTTGAAAAAAACTATGATTATTGATTGTTAGTTTTTAAAGGTATGAAATTCCAATATCTTAACAGAAAAGTTTTTTTTAGCTACTGTGTATATGGAAGTATCAGCCAGTGAAAGAAACGATTGATAGTGTCATTATCAGTTACTTTTATTGTTGATATTTGTTGTAAAGTTTGTTTCAATAAAATAACAAAAAAACGCTGCTATGGTATAACTGTATGTCTTAGGACCATTTTAGGATGTATGATGCTTGTTTCTAATCGCCATACTTGGGAAGGACTTCCAATATACATATATGATGTATACTAATGATATGCACAAATGGTACATGTATATTGGAAGTACCTTGGAAGATCTAAAGTGTATATCCATAAAATAAAAATGTCCATACATGAGGTTCAAAATATCTAAAAATTGATTAACATTTCTAGTCTGTTCCCCTATGCAGAAAGTCCTGTCTGATATGTAATTATCTAGCCTCCGTGCATTTGAAAGACTTACCCAACAATATTACAGGGTGATTCTGAAGTTTTTATCCAGGTACGGATTCAGTAAATTGGCCTACATTATAAACTGTATTCAGGGGTTTTGGATTTAATCTTATCTCGCATAGAAAATCCCCTGGGAACCAAGGTTATACATTTTTCTATATTTTTGAACTATAATGATCCAACTAAGAATATATTGCTTTGTTCAGTTAGTCTCAACACTGCACATCAGTTTTGGTTATTTGACTAATATAAAGTCAAGTGCTTCATGATTCCAGACACTAACTATAAATAACCTACTCGGTTGATGTATATGAGCATGGGGCCAACCCATGAAGTTTGATCAAAATCTGCCCAAGGATTCAGCCGCTAGATTGATGACAAAAGAAAAAACATGTACATACATATGTATGTACAAATACATCGCTATATCACGTCTTCAACTGTTATGCAAGGAGGTAATTAAGCATAAAATCACCAGTGTTGTAGTTGACACCTGAAAGTCCAAAACCAAGCCCGGGATCTTATGGTTCGAGTCCGAGGCAGCCTGAAATCCTGAGACCAGAATCTCTTAAAATGATGAAAGTCAGAAATGAATACACACATAACCCATCATAGCTTCGTTTACGACACTGCCCATACTTGATTATAATATTGATTAGTATGCGTGACCTGACTCAACGGTGCAGTCGATGTGTGGAAGCTGTAAGCTTGGGAGACATCAGTTTCAGTATAATGACACTATCGCCATGGTCAGAAAAGACTTCCATTTGACATTTGGAAAACTGATTAGGAAACAGCAAAAAATATTACTGTAGAATTCTGAATTATTGGCGACATGTAAACATTTGTTCAAGCACGAACTGTAAAGACAAAGCAATCTTTTGTGTTTTTGTTTCTTTGAGCTAGTAATCAGTTTACCCATCAGTAAGGTGGCTGTTTGCCACTGATTTAAAGAAGAGGACAAGTTTTATCTATGCATCTTTATCTTGCAGAGCACATTGACGTAAGAGGTCAGATAAAACAACCCCAGCAAGATGTCGAGACCAAGACATAATGATACCCAGAAAGAGACCAAAACCATGAAAAATGGTCCCGAGATCTACAAGTTTACTCAGTTTTTATCCCCCTTGTGAGTCATTATAGACCTTGTGAGCAAGTAAAAATTTAGCTACTGTTCTTAATTGTTTTAAGATGTTTTAGCATGTCACTGATGTATATGGCTTCTTATAATCAAATGTTGGTTTCATGATAAGCTGAAGAAAAGAGCGTCATTAAGTCTAATCTTTTTAAGATAACATGATTTTCATCGATACTAAGTTAAATATATGAACGGCTTTAAAGAATTTCATCTCATCGAGGATAGTCTGACCAGGGGCCTGTTTCACAAAGCATTCGCAAATTCGCCCACATGCAGGTACTATGACGTTCAGCGTTGATAGCATTAAGTTGCCACAACAACTATGTGAGGAAAAGTAGCAAAGCATTGGTGAAACTAGCCCGTGATCAGTATTTCCTATTCAGTTGAGCTAAAAAAATCTTAAATTGCATACATTAATATTTGTTTGGCTCGGATGTGTTTCACTCATATGACAAGATGCAAGCCCACTGATTTCTGTCAACAAAGAACAGGGGCAGGTTTCACAAAGCTTTCGCAAATTAACCACACTAGTGACTATGACGCCCAGTGTTGAAGATATTGTTTCGTCACGACAACTGAGAGTTTGAAACATCGCAGTCTCTGTGAAACTGGCCCCAGGACAATAAGTGACAGGCTAGTTTGCATCTGCAAAAGGGACTCCAGTTCACTATGTCCATGCAACATGAAATTACCGACTCATTAGATTAATAAATGTTAGAAACATCGAACCTGGATGTTACGCCGGTACTTTACATATTTACATTATGGTAGCCTGATGATTGAAGGAAATCAGTAGAAGCAATGGCGAAAAAAAATGAACATGAAATACAAAATCTGCCTCCTGATATGTCCTTATGTAGACAGAGCCCTTACATTCTACGTGCCAAAGGTTTTGGAGAATGAGAAACCACCCATTAATTAGAAAAAATAACATCAGCACAAGTTGCTCTGACAAGCCCTTGATCCAGATATATCTTTGTTTGTTTGTTTGATTGATTGGGGTTTTTATGTGTACTTAAGGTTATTTTACTCATATGATGGCTCGTGAGCCCAATTGATGAAGGTAACGACGCTGGCAACACAGAAGACACTACAATACATTTACAGGATACCACAACAAATCAGCTTCCTGTTGGCCCTTGGCTCATAGAGCACCAGGGCACAGGAGGCTCCCAACCAACTACCTGCCTGAGAGATATCAAAGAAGTAAATAATTTCACCTTTCCCCTAGGAATAACCTGTCCCTAGGATGTCTTAAATTCATTAGATTGATTTATAGGTGTCAACCTTTTATTTGAGGATATTCCACTGATACAAAGACTTTGAATTGTCAGTATTGTCCTCAATTTGGAACTTTTCAAATAAAAGCAAATCTTTAATAAAATAAAGTCTGTCATTTTAACTGCATATACACTGAATTCACAAATCTATATAAAAAAAAATCAATTTCAATTGTGTCATCCTGGTAAAACTTCCTTATTTTCTATTTCACTTGGCTGTTTGATCAACTGTTCAAGGTTTTGAGACAACTTGAGTTGTTGAGCAGATAAAAGTCTGTGTGTCTTGGAGGCTGCAAAACCCAAAATCCCTACTAATTCTCCTCGAACTGATTCCATAGTTGGTAAAGCTGCATAATGTATAATTTCTTCTCTTGACATTATACGGTCATCCACAAGACCAGCTGGAAATAAAAGAAATAAAACTGATAATTTAATCTCTATGTCTGTTTCAACAACAATATATTCACAATGGCCAACTGAAGTAAATAATTTGGAACAATTCTGCCTAATTCTGCAGAAGAGGGCAGCAGCCTCATGCATTTTAGTTGGGATGAGTGATAACCTGTGCATAAAGATAAAGCATTTGTAGGGGTAAATCTATTAGTGCTGTAAAGTAAGCTTACATTCTTACAGTCTTGTTTGTCACACCACAAATGCTAATAGCTCCCGTACCGTATATGGATAATGACAGATTCAAGGCTAATTTGTTTTAGCACCATTTTGGGCACATAACTTTGATGGATTTTCAAATTCTTGGTACACTGTATATTGATTAGCGACATTTCGACCTAGTTGCCAAGATCGTTTTCAAGCAAGGATTGCAAATCTCAACAGAATTTGGGATTTCATCTTGTATGTCCTCAACACCATTTACCCCGAGTATATTCTGTTGAGATTTGTAATCATTACTTGGAAACAGTCTTAGCAACTAGGATGCAACGTCGCTTGGATTTTGAGAAAAAATATGAACCTTGCAAGTAACTAAACACCTACTGTTTGTCTAGATTTATGCCCTCTTTTGGGGCAGCTATTTAACATCTGTTTTAACAGATATAAAATGCCTTAGGAAGTTGGCCCCGGTCATCTACAAACCTCTGCACGCCACTGATACTGCCAGAATGTTATGTATTTAAGCAACCTATAATCTAATACAGTTTGCTTATTATTGCTATTTTATCAAAAGTTTCCTTGACTGATTGGTGTTAAACGCCGTGCTCAAGTTTATTTCACTTATTTGACAATGCTGTATTCCAACAGTAGACAGTGACTCTTTACACAACAAGAAAATGTTTAACCACTTAAGTGTTTTTGCTATAGGAAAGATAATATTCCTCCAGTGCTAAGTATTTAACAGCATGAATATAATCTGGAAACATGCTGCCCTTAGCCAGAGGGCTGCTATTTCTGATGTGAATAAAATTATTAATTTTAAAGAATTAAATGGTTTCAGCGTATGCTGTAATTGCACACAAATTCCCATAGAGAATAAAAATATATTTGGTAATGGTTAAAACACGATACATTTACAGGACAAAAAAACGCAACAAATTGGCTTCCTGATGCCCCTCAGGTCAGAGAGAACCAGGACACAGGAAGCTTTAATATTGACACTATGGGCCACTGTCTTCATTTAAAGGTCTATGGCCCAGGTCGATTATGGTCCACTTGTATGAATTTACCAAAAAAAAGCGCTACATGTACTTGATGACCTATAATGCTGTTGACCTTTGATGCATAGACCATTACACACCCCTCGACATATGGAACATTTGTGCAATTTTTGCTTGAGCTGCTTCAAAGTTTTTGGTTTAAAGTTATTACCTGAACAAGATATTAGTATTATGGGCTATGGTAACCTTGACCTAATGACCTTGGATATAGTTCATGACACACCCCTCAGATATAAACAGTTCAGCCGAACAAGCTTCTGTTTTAAAGTTATGACCCAGACAAGGTGAAGAGGACAGCTGACATAACTTCTTTTTTTAAATTTGCATGAATCGTTGCTTTTTATTATAGCGATTTTGATTTTGGTGGAGTAAGTTGGGCTCCAGACAATTGTGATGGATTTGACTTTTTTCTGTGGTTGCAATCCGCTGTCCCTTTTGAAATGTCATTTTGCTTTTCAAACATGTATGTTATGATTACGAGAATCATTGAAGTCATCTGGATAAGAAGGCACATGTCTGTAAGACTTTGATTCATATTCTTTAAGGATGATCTGACCAAAATTTAATGCCTTTGATTATTTTGTTCAACACATTTTTATTGGTTTAGACTGACTCAGTTAATTATGACTTTTTTTGCAAGTAGGGCATAAGAGGTTACAGGTAGTTTCACAAAAGCTTCCTGACATTTAAAACTCGCAGTTGTCGTGCTGACAACGCCTGCAACATTGGACATAAACTGTGTGTAAAATTTTTTTGTAGAAGACTTTTTCAAACAAACCCCAAGATCTTTGCCTTTTTTTTATTAGAGAAACCTGGGGCTTGTCTTTTGAAGCATGCCTTGCTGGGGGTAGTTTCAAATTTTTTTCTCATAAATGACATCACCCAGGTTAAACTTTCATATAAAGGTGATATCATTTACAATCACAATTTTTTGTACAAACTACTATGAAACTAACCCTTCACGTCTAATAAATGTACCGGTAGTAACCATGACGTCCAGCGGTGAGGGTATTGTGTTGTCCTGACAATTAAGTCCAACGTAAGCTACTGTCGCTTCGTAAGACAGGCCCCTACATCTTACCTAGTAAAGTCATGTGTGGGACTTTTCTTGCTATTTTGACCATCTCTGAAAGGTTCACTTCTTCTCCAATAACTAAGAGATTTTCTCCAATAAATAATGGACCAAGATTGATGAAATGAGTTTGATCAATAGCTCTCCTGAAAACAAACAGTTTGCTTATTTATTTGATGTTGTAGATTTTTATTTATATTTGCATTGTCGCTGTTAGGAGAAAAACTGAAAAATCATTAACCACTACCTCACAATCTCAGCAGCCACTGGAAACTTCCCTTGTATACCTCAAACCGGATCAAACCTATAAATGATTGATTGGTGATTAACGCTATGATCACACAATAAAAGGTATTTCTAGCATATGGTGGTGGCGCTCAAACCATAAGTATGGTATATTACCTGACATATTATAAATAAATAGCTTCTTAGGCTATATACGAACTTGCCAGTTCAAAAGACGTTGAAATATTTCACAATATTTTTTCTTCTTTTGAATGTCTTCTAATTCCCGTCAACTTTTCCCATACATATTTAACTTTTATCTAATTGTAGTCTACTGATATTTTTATACTGGTGTTTCAGGTGAGGCTATACTTCAGGTTATTTTACTCCTTTGATCAAGTGCCATTCCTTGACGGGGAAAAAGGATTGGTAAAGGAAACCACCTGGAGTTGACAGGGGACTTTCCAGATAGATTGGAGAAGATTCAGCCAACCAATGCTCAATCAACTGAGACTCAGAGTGACGCACTTAACACCCTTAACACCACTGTCAACAAACCAATACAAGACGGGAGACACATTTCATAAAACATGGTGATAAAAACAAAGTATGTAACTTTACAGTGCAATAAACCGCAACATAAAACAAATGATGATGGTTTGATTAGGATATTTACTTGTCTACGTTACGTGTTTTAGGTTGTTTCCTTTGTATTAGGGTGTGTCAGCCCAATGGGTGGAGGAAACCACCCTTGAACTCACAGATAGCAAACAGCAAAAAAAAAGGGTGCAAAACAAGACACCACCAAGTTGCGTCCTTAAGTCCTAAGCTAAGAGCACTAAGGGCCAGGGGTCAGTTTCACAAAGTGATCTTAGCTTACGTTGAACGTAACTACCATGGCAACACAATGCCTCCAGTACTGGTCGCTATGGTATTTACGCTGGACGTAGCCTAAGATAGCTTTGTGAAACGGGCCCCAGTTGCTTAAAGCAGTTTTAACTTCAAACTGTTGTAGTATGACAACACGTCACTTTATACTTCCATTGATTGATTGGGGTTTTACGCCTTACTTAAGGTAATTTCTCTTATATGATGGCCTGCAGCCCAATGAGTGAAGGAATCCACCCAAAACGATGCCGGAAACATAGAAGACGCCACAAAACATTTACAGGACAAAAACGTGACACCACAACAATTTGGCTTCCTGATGCCCCTTAGGTCAGAGAGAACCAGGGCAAAGGAAGCTCCCACCCGCGACTTTCTTTGAGATGTAACAAAATTAACCTATCTTAAGCTATCTTTTGAACAACCCCAACCAAAGGCACAGAAAGCGCCAACCAACTACTAAAAAAATGGAACATAGCTTCCATTTTGACTTATGAACCAACATTTTTAGTGAAATCCTTGGTCAGGGGAAAATAATGTATAAACTATATGTAGCCTCTGCTGAAAAATGTAACATTGTAAAAAATGTAAAAAATGTAACAAATGTAACATTTTTCTCAGGATTTCTTAACACTTTAAGCACTCACAGAGCAACTTGATTAGGGAAATGATGTAATCTCATTCCCTTCTTCAGAAGTTTATTATGTACAGCTTTTTTATCTTCCATCTTTGACGGTAAAGCTTGAAATATTGCTACCATTTTGTTCTTTTCAAACATCTCCTTACACCTTCGTACCAGAAATTCTTCCCATTCATTTTTCTGCAACCAATACATAAAAAAAGTAAAGCTAGACAAACTTTGTAGTAAAAAGACGAGATAAGACAAGGAATTATGCATATCCAATCCAGGCTAGTTTGAAATTGTTCAAAATAAAAAAATTTAACAGTTTTGAGCAGATGAATATTTAAATAATTTTCAAATCACTTTCATTGTTTTATTATGATAAGATGAACAATAATGATATAATCGTCTAAAATTTTGTGTCACTTTTTATCTGGAAATCTACCCACTTCCAGAAAGAGAGTCATTTATTTATTTGCTTTATGTTTAACATGGTACACTAGACTATTACACTTAGATGACCATGATCCATAGCCACTAATTGATGTTAACTCAGATCATTCTGATGTAAAAAAACACCTGTCAATCTTCTGGTGCACAGACTGATTGATTGATTAGGGTTTGCCAGCCCAATAGGCAGAGGAAACCACCCATAGCGTCCCCGCCAACATAGAAGATAATAAAAACATGACTAAGATGGATTTTCAACTTCAGGGTATATTGATAAGCAATGTTTTGGCCTAGATGCCAAAACCGTTTTCAAGCAAACCAGCTTCTAAGTGCTGCTTAAACAAAACATAGAAGATGCTACACTTGCAAGCATAGTGTTAGCCAGAGGGGTGTCTAAGTGCCTTTGATACACCCTGGAATCCATTTGAGACACCCTAATTCCGTCAAATTTAACATGGGAAAGATAGGAAAAATGTCAAATGAGACACCCTGTTTCTTTGAAAATAGTGATTTGAGACACCCTGTTTTTGATTTCTGGCTAACACTATGTTTACAAGACAAAAGCAGGACACCACAACATATCGGCTTCCTGATGCCCCTTAGCTCAGAGAGCACCAGGACACTCCCACCCAAGGAACTGCTCGGGTTCACAGATTAGGTTAATAGTTGATAATATACCTCTTCTACTACTGCCGTCCTGTTTTTCTGCCTCCACTCCTGACATTTCTGAGCAGGAGATTTTAATATATCTAAGTCCCTCATGACAATCGGTGCACTCATTATCTCCAGCAGTCGGCGCTCCCATGGGCCGGGGATTGGATTCTTGATATTGATTTTACCACGGTGACGAACAAACATCCATGACGTCTGAAAGAGACATCCTAGAAAGAGAAAATAGTGATTAGCAGCTACATTCAAATTTTTAATTCACTTTTAAGAAGTATGTGTAAGAGACACAAGGGCAACCTGAAATAAAAAATTAAACTGTTAATAAAGTTATAGGCCTAAGGGAAGTATATCAAAACACTTCCATCATATCGTTTGCTATCAATAGTTTGGATAAATAATAGGACCATCCTTTGAATTGACTTCTTTAATGATGTCAGTAGCTTGAAATACAACACACGTGATTCACTAGAGATGATACGGACATCATAACAACTATGGTGACAGATTAGACCGTCCCCAAAGTGACATCACAACACGCACACAGCTTTCCTTTGATGAAAGTTTGTTTTACAAGATGAGATTTCAAGTTAGTTAAAAAGTTTGGTGTAACAGGGTGGATGAAAAAGCCCTCGAATAGCCCCTCAGAAGTCCTTGGATGTACTGCGCAAACCACCTCGAATGTGATACTATCACCACCATTTTGGCCAAAACTTTTTCACAGCCTGTGGTTAAAACTGCCAATGTAGAGAGATTCCACAGTTTCCATTTGTTTTATGTTCAGAACAGAATGTACTCCTAAACTTTGTGCATCTTTTTTATTTGATTGTTGTTTAACGTCGTTCTCAAGAGTATTTTACTTATATGACGACTTTGCATTGATTGAAATGTTTTGGTGCATTGTGGAGGAAAAGGATTAGACTACAACATCAGACAAACATTGCAGAGTTTAAGTTGAACTGTTAGCTAGCGAAGATAAAAAGCAAGGTACATCTTGTTTGAATGGCGAAAAGGAGGCTCTACTATAAACTTTGGTCATGCATGCTATACATGTAGTACATTTCATGTCGCGCTTGAATAATTTGCAGGATTGCTTTGACCAGAGTTACTTGCAACTCTTTGGAGCAGACTTGGTTGCATAGCATTACCAGGTCCAGTTTACAGAGCTAGGCCAAGCTTAGTTATGACACCACAAAAACTAGAATTATGCGAGGTTTAGCCAATTGCCTGAACAGCAATTAAATTCAATATTTTGCATAAACGGCTGTTGGTTAATGATCAAAATAGATAAATTGTGTACGGTAAGTGTTAAACATTATGTTTTGTTTTTAGTTACTTGCAATTGAAAAACCGCAAAAGTTGCCGAAAGGAATTAAACTTCGCGGACGGAAAAAGTCTATGAACCCATGTTCTCTATTGCCTACAACTTCACTTGAAACATGGTGGGACCAGTTTCTTGGGCTATGTTTGCTCTTCAGCCCATAAACAGAATACCAAACTCAAATGAAAGTCTTGCTTTACAACACAACTTGAGACTCAAGTTGCGTGTTAGCTTATAAATCAGCCCAGGCGCATAACGCCGTCTATGGTTTGCCGGTCGAATGTCAGAATTAATAATAAAAAAAAAAGAAGCAAACTAAAATAGCCCAATATTCGGGCTAGTTGAGTGTATGTGGTGTTGATTGGAAACAACAACAACAACATCAGGTTGAGTGAAAGGAAATGGAAAGATGCACTGAAATGGGAAGCACTGTCGCACATGACAACTATTAGAATACAATAAAGCGGTAAGTTAGTTAAAAATATTTTTGATAATGAAATCAAAGATTCCTAATAAATATTTTAAAAGATGAAATAAAATAAATATCCCATGTGATAGAAACCTTTTCGCAGAGCGGCCATATTGAAATTTTGAGCCCTGAAAAATTAAAAAGTTTTTCTTCAAATTTGGTATATTTTGTAAACAAGAGCTGGATGTCTGCATGATTTTGTCATATAATATAAACTTATCAAGTTTTATCATTTTATATGATCATGAAACGCACAATCTAACCTTTTAAGCAATAACGTTTTATTGCTTGTCGTCGGCTGAAAAGTGAAATGTCGTCTGAGTGGGTTGGTCAATCTGTCAATTGCTGAAGATTCTGATGCCAAAAGCAAATATATTTCGAATATTCATTTTTAATTATGTAAGTTATAATCATTTGGAAAGTCTTTTGGGGGAACATAACAGTTTGTATCCAGTCAAATTCATTTGAACATTAAATCAGCGACTGTATATTGAGTGCCTAAATTAGCATTATAGACGGTTCATTTTTCGTGATGTGCAATTTATCATACTAAATCTAATGTACAGATTGTAAAATCGGTCCGTCAGTTTTTAAAACGATAAAAATTGAAAAAAATAAAAATATACCTCACCTAAGCTTAGCCCTAACAATAAAACAAACTTTAAACCTGTAGTGGTTGGGAACCTCCTGTGCGATGGTTCTCCCTTAGCTACATGTAAGGGGTTCAAGAAGCTGCCTTGTTGTGGTTACCTGTTTTTCGTGCTGTTAGTGTAATATTGTGGTGTATTCTTTGTTGTTAGCATCATTTAGTGTGGTATCCTCCAATAATTGGGCTGGCATGCGAGTGATGCGTCTGATTGCCGATATAGGAGTAAAATAACCTTAAAGTCACAGAAGCACCCATTTGTAGGTTAAGTCTATGTTTAAACCTAATTAAAAAATGTATGTAAACAAATATGGCTGACAACACACACAAAATAACTATGTGGCTTATCAGTTCAGTACGCAAGCGATTTCAGCAAATTGCCTGTGTTATCTTTCTGTCAAAAGCAATGTGTTTACCTACCTCAATTGCAATTTTTGTTTTTGGCCGAACGAATGCCGTAACGCTTCGGATCCTTTCGGTTGAATATTAAGGAGGTAAAATGGCCCGCCTTCCTTTTCGAATGATGACAAGATTTTTCCACGCTCATACAAGCTTTTTACTCCCTCAACGTAATTGTTTTAATTTTCGAACCAACTCCAAACCTTTGTAAAATCTAGAAAATCTGAATTTGTTGAAAAACACTTATTTTGGATGCGTATGTGACCTTAAGTATGACGTCAAACCCAATAGTGCTGTTCTCTGCAGGTTTATGTTTGTTCAGTGATACACATATAACATTTTATTTTTACCATCAAAATCTCATGAATATGAGCTGCTATTACACAAGGTTAAATATCTAGGATTTGAAAATTGTCTCCACAATCAACACAGTGACCAATTTTGCCCATACATAATGTTAGCCAGAAATCAAAAACAGGGTGTCTCAAATCCCTACTTTCAAAGAAACAGGGTGTCTCATTTGAGATTTTTCCTATCTCTCCTATGTTAAATTTGTCTGAAATAGGGTGTCTGTCTCAAATGGATTCCAGGGTGTCTCAAAGACACCAAGACACCCCTCTGGCCAGCACTATGCCCATCCATTTGTTTTTTTTTTCTTTCTTTCAACTCCCTTTGCCACCTATTATATATTGATTAACATTGAATACATGTAAGAGAAACTTTGATCCAGGAAGTCCTGTTGGTGTAGATAATATGCTATTGTGGTGTCATAGTTTCCAGGAGTCATGTTGGTCTATAATCTATAAATATTTAGTATTTCTCTGATTCTGCGTTACTCAAAACTGTTCCGTGGGACTACTGGCTACCTGTATTGATGTTTTGCATGTTGAAATGAGGAGTAAACCTAACTATCAAATGGTGTTCGGCCCGCGCCGTGGCTCAGTGGTTAGTGCGTCTGACTGCAGATCCTCCTTCGATGTACCGGACAGGTTAGAGTCTCCCAATCCTGATGTATATGAGGGAGGCACACGAGGTGACTTCGGCAATCGCGGGGCCGGTTTTTATGAGGTTTCCTCCCGGTTTTCCGCCGTATTGAGTAGAGTAGATTAGGAATTGGAGAATCTGTCATCATATAAATGAAATACCTTTAAGTATGACGTTAAACACCAATCAAACAAACAAACAAACAAATAAACCTAACTATTAAATGGTGTTCTGTGTGAATGGACTTTTCCTAACGTTGTTAGAGCCACATTGAGTAGACATCTATATGTTGAACATTTCATACCTCTTTAAAATTTACATTCATGAAGATGGAGTTATTAAAATCTACACTTAAAATATTATGTCATTAAATTCACTTTACAATTTGAAATAAATGCTGGGAATTTTGTGAATTATTTATTGAGCAATGATTGAGATGCTTTTGAGACCTGGCCATTGTGACAGCCGTACCATACATCTACCTGCTTACTGTTTTCTACATACTTCGGACACCATCATTCTATCTATTAAGAGTTACTTTAGGTTTTCTAGGTTTAATAGTACATGAATTGTTTCCAAAAGATGTGTGGACGGGTCTTTGTAAAAGCATGTGGCTCCGAATACATCAATCTTTTTTCTGTTATTTTTCAGGTTTAATTGTCATCAGAATTCCCCCGATTGAACTTTGAGTGATGATCCGTTGATACTGACTAACCATGATGCACACTAAACCTATCCGAGATTGGTTGGCAGGATTTAAGGTAGGAAGGTGCGGGGTCACACAGTTAAAATAAATCTTATTACATCAACATATCTACATGTCCTCCAAAAAGATAAACCCATGACCATGGCTGTCTGAAAATTATTTAAACTTCAAATATTTAGGTAGGAAGGTGGGGGGTAACAAAGTAAAAACAAATCTTATTTCATCAACATACCTACATTCCCTCCAGGCAGCTAGACCCATGACCATGGCTGTCTGCAAATTATTTAAACTTTCAAATATTTAGCGAGCCCCACCGATATTTAGTTGGATGTGAATGGGACTGCTAAGTGCCCCTGATCTAGGAATGTTATCGGGTTGGTGGCTGAAGAGATCCTGAGATGGTTTCTGCCGATTTTCTTTGCCGTTTTCGACCATAAACAAGCTACACAAAGTCCTCATTTGAGTGAAATACCCTTGAATACCACATTGAAGGCCAACCAACCAAATAAATAAATAAATAAATAAATCCAAGAATTAAGAAATAAGGAGTTGACTGTTAAAACTGGCATTGCTCTAAAAAAAGGGACATATTCTTTACCTAGCCAAAAGACAAATATTGCAAAAAATGAGATTAACTGTTAAGTTGAGTAAACTGGCTACACAAAGTCTTTATTTGAGTGAAATTCCCCATAAGTGCCACATTGAAGGCCAACCAAATAAATAAATAAATACAAGAGTTAAGAAATTATGAGTCGTTTAGGCGTTGTCATCTGACTATGTGCAAAATCAAAAGAGCCTGATAATGAAATGAAATCCTATCCTTAGGGAAAAAAAAACATTTCCAACAGCATAACACCTCACATTTTTACAGTTTTGCTCAGGGCCAGAAAAAATGCAAACCTTCCCGGCAATCTGACATCAAACGTCAAAAATTTCCCGGCACTGTATATGCAGCTATAACTAGAAAACTAGTATCGGCAAATTAATTTACGTAACCTATCGTTCGCGCTACAGGTTACGCAAATTGAAAACGGACCAATTTCCAATGTGGGGGACGTGGCCATCTATACTAGAATCGTCCCTCTAAACCACAAACACGCACTTTACCTTAAACCATCTTGTTGGAAAAATGGTCAAAACAATTGAGAAAAGTCTAGACTATACTATCCACACTTGTCATGCCAAGAGACAGGACTGTAAACAAATTAATCTAAACTTACATTGTTTGTGTTTTTAAAAAAAGATTATACTTGGATGTATCATGTTAATTGTTATATATTTCTTGTTACCAATATCCCTTAATACGGCTTAAAGTCCTTTTTATACCAAAAAAACTAAAAAATTCCACAAAAAGTGAACTAAATTAGAATAGACTATATATTTGCAAGAGTTGAAAACGATTATTTGACTTCAATCCATTAATCCAGTTATATATATGTTTTACCACTTATCAGATGGCTTAATTAATACAAATAATGTTGCCAGTGTTGTTAAGGGTGGTTTCCTTTACCCATTGGCCTCACACATGACATCATGTGAGTGAAACAGCCTTAAGAAAGGTGTACCACCCCCAAAAAATAAACAAAATGTGTTGCCAGTATTGTTTATATTTGCGCCCCATGCTTAGATCTTTTGTATAACTTCATGTTAAGTTAAGTGTTTGCAAGAGACAGTCCAGAGACATTCTCTTAAACATGACAGTGGTTAAGCTAATCTAAACTTGAAAAAGAGGACCCTTTGGATTGAATCAAGACTGAAAATCTATATGGAATAAAACTGGACGACTTTCGTTGGGTTAGAAATTTCCAACTTTACAAATTAGGCAACTTCTAACTGGTTATTCCTACACCAGTATCAAGTGAAATTTGTGTTGCTGCATAACCAAGCAGTAACTTTTATAAATAATTTCTTAAGTATTGTATTATATCCATTTTTGGCTACTGTTTTTAGTTAATTTCATTATTATTTAACATTACATTTCTTAAGAACAGCGACCATTGAATTATTCAAATTTAATTAAAATATGCAGAAATGTTTGTTGTCAACCCTTTATCAAAATATCTTTCAAAGATATGCAGGGGAGGCCATAAGGAGCAAGCAACAAAAATATGCTGTAGAAGTTATCTCCCTTATACTATATTAATTATTATATATAAATTATTTGAAGACAAGCATTTGTGAACTAAAGCCTCATTGGAATTTATCAAATTACATATAATTTAGGCCAATGAACATTGAGCGACACAAACTAAAAAATAGGAAAAATAATTTTTTTTTAAAAAGGTTATTGTTACGAAACTGTAATTTAAAGTCACATACGCAGCCAAATATTCTGTATTTTGGGTTTTTACAGTATCACTACTCCCAGATTTGAAGGTAAAGGTAGCTTAAAAGCCTGGTAAATCTGAAAATTCTGCGAGAAATTTTAATTGGAAATGTGTCTGACGTCAGTCTGCTGTCACATCTCAGACACACTTTGCTTTACCGACGCACCCCGAGTCAACCGTGTTAGCCACACCCCTTACGGTGTTCAAAATGTTTGCCCGTTACAAACAAGGTCATTCACCGCGGCTGGATCAACGTCTTTGTGAGCAAATATGGCCAGCCCTCTTTCTGTTAAATTCGAATAACTGCTAGATTTCTCCTGGTTCGTACAAGCTTGAAACCCAATGAATAATTTTTATTTTAACGTGACTTGTTTTAATTTTTGAACAAACATCAAATCTTGTAAAAATCAAGGCAAACG
>JAVFBZ010156743.1:0-10909 GCA_032466195.1 Katharina tunicata | reverse complement strand
TCTTTATATCATCTACAGTCTCATATGAACCCATGGATACGACAACTGGACGATAGGAAACACAACCTGTCTTTTGAAATAACTTTGATACCGATATAATACCCCAATCAACCAATAAATCAGCCAACCGAACAAACTTCCAATCAAGCAATCTAAATGACACTTATTTTATGTTGTTTCAGGAATCACTAACACAGTTGGACGGTTAGTAGCTGGGTTTTTGGCGGATCTACCCAGAGTGGATTCATTATTGGTAAACAATGTGTCTCTTATAATAGCTGGTCTCGCCGTGGCATTGGCCCCGTTTTGTCTCACGTACGCACTGTTGATAGTGTTCGCAGCAGTCTTTGGCTTATGCATGGGTGAGTAGAGTTATCTCCCCTGCTTTGATATTGCTTTCTAAGCATTTACATATAACACTTGGTTAAATTTCGACAAAGTGTAACGACTCCTGTCTTTGAATAAACAACCTGTATTTCATAGCTTGAAAACTCTTTTCCTTTTGTAAACTTTTGTAACAATACTGTGTAATTTCCCAAAACAATAATGTATTCGGAATCATCTGTTCTCACAATAAACATACAGTTTCGAAGACATACACATTAATTACTTCGACCTCCATCCTATAGTTTGTCCATAGCGAAATCAGTATTTACTTCAGTTTCCGACGTGGAGGAAATATTTTAGAACATCAGCCTTGCCGCATGCCATCAGATCGATAGACAGATCGATATCCGTCTGGAGGCATCGATAATACACCTGATAGATGAACGATGAATCAATTCCTTCCCACATATTTGTTTCTGAAAAATCAATCCTGGAGTCTGTCGACATTAATGTGCCGTGTAACACAGGATCCGTATGCTCAGAAAACGAAACAAATATAATCCGATGGATGGACTAAATGTGGCATTCTCCTTCAATGGCTGAACCAAGTACTTTCTTGAGATAAATATCTTAAATTTACTGTATTTTGTTTTATTTTTTTCCAGCTGCCTACATTTCCCTAACGTCTATCATTCTGTGCGATTTATTGGGTTTGGAGAAACTCACCAACGCATTTGGATTGCTAACCCTGGCTCGTGGTGTATCCGCCATTGCTGGTCCGCCCTTAATAGGTAGGTGATGTCACTCAAACTACCCAGTAAGACACTCGTTGCGTAAAAGGGCCTGCAAGTCACGTCATGTGATGAGAGAGATTTCACGCGATTCATTCCAGTTCCGGGTACAAGCTTATATTTTCATGGAGATAACATAAACCAGGAAGTTAAAACGGTGACAATTGTTCCGTCCAGTCACATACCTGAATCCAAAACAAAAGAAAATCCATTCTGAAAGACTGATGTTCAAAACTGTACTACCAGAGTTTCAGTCATGTATCCGGAAATCAAGCAAAAGCGAACAAGACTTACATTGCTTTTTCTGAAATCTCATACTGTGTCTGCTACAAAGCCCACTGTGAACCTGTTTGTTTGGACATACTACGGTCCGCTTCCATGCGTGACGTGGACATAACTTGGTATATAAAACAATTCAAACAGTCCCTCTATTTATATCATAATCATTCCAAGGTAAAACAGACGAGTTTGTGCTACAGGCAAAATGGATATATGATGCATTTCGTCTAACAATTCATTGGGGTTGCCGAGAAAATTGGCCACCTTGAATCCACTTGCTTCCTAACCGCGTAGGGGTCCTAAGTATGTTCAAATAGCATACTCAAGCAGACGAATACCAATCAGACAAAACATAGCGCATCTCATCATCGCTCAAAATCAGCTTTGAATACTTTATGCTAGAGTAAGCCCGCCCCAGTACATTACAAATAAATGCTGTTATTGAAGTAAAACAATCAGAGCACTCCACACAAGTGCGTTGAAATAATCCTGGCTGCCAGATTAAACTAAATCACTCTACGAGTTCACTGTAAAAATTATACGACGCATTGCGTTTGAATAGATCGCTATTCAATATCGAGTGACACACGAGTGACCTCCCTTGATTCCATTCTCGAAAATCTGCCCATTCCACTGGCGAGATAAGTTCCGGTTGGAAATAGGCGGAGATGACTGGCTTGTGTCTCAGCTGCTTCAGAAATGGATAGAAAACTTTAATCTCCGGAGACAATAAGAATTAATTTAAAGGGAACGTTGCATCTACGCTTGAGCGAAAACCTTAGGTTTGACGTAAAACCTAAGTGAAATAAAATAAAATCCGTATCCGTTGAAAATTCATCAGTTCTTTGTACTTTTATTATCTTTCCAAAATACCAAACTGTCAATTGTATCTTTTTTTTTTTTTTCAGGAGCCATATATGATATGACCGGAAGTTATGACGGAGCTTTTTATGTGGGAGGTGGTATAATAATGGTTGGAGCTTTGTTACATTGCTGTCTTCATCTTCCATGTATAAAACGTAATAGCAACGAGACCAATGCAGACAATGAGGTTTTCGCAGACATAGAAGCAATAGAGGTAACGCCGAAGCCAGACGATGTTGTGACGTCAGTATAATGCCGGCGACACGCGTGACGTCATATCAAACTGTTACGTAAATACTAAGACCTTGTCAGCATATACATGCATCTAGTACTTTTAAAATAACATGTCTAAGATGTCGGGATCCAATTACATTACAAGACGCTCTAACTAGTATCCATGGCAACAATGCATTCGACCAACATGGCGGACCAAACAACAGACATACCTCAAGGATTTTGACTGATTTCAAATGTTTTTTCATTGTTGTAATGACCGTATTTACATTTCAATATGTCTATACCCGTTGCCTCAGAATGAATTACTAGCACACGACTCGTAGGTTAATTATGAGGTTTACAAAACAAGCTACCGTACGAGATACACAAAACATATCATACACCGTCTGGAAACTCACGGAGATGTTTACAAATCGTTTCATGGAACGGCTTGGAAACTACACAAGAGGCCCACAACGCAATTAACTTCACGACTTGCTAGATGGTCACGATGTGTGCAGAACGGATTATGGGACGACTTGCTAGCTTGTGTCGAGGTGCATAGAACGGATTATGGAACGACTTGTTAGCTGGTCACGAATTGCACAAAACTGATTGTGGGACAACTTGGCTACTCGCCAATAAAGACGGAAGACAAATAATATATCGACCTGCAAACTTGTTAAAGGCAAACAAACTAGAGTTGCCTGTATCTAGTTTCCAAGCTTATGAAAACCACTTTAGGGACGCTGAGTTACTGTCGTCGATTTGTGTTTTTTTATATTATTTTCCTAGTGAAAAATTGTCAAGCTTTTCAGTACCTTTTAATCTCATGGATTTTATTTCACATTTATGTTATAACGGTATGAATACGAACAGAATATACTGGGACTGTTTTTTTTTATATTGAGGATCAGTGGGGATGTTTGGTATACAGTTACAAGAATATCTTATGGAACAGAAGGATACCGTTTATAGTTTTGTAAATTTATCAAAACATGGACTTTATATATTTGTATATAGAAAAAGCTATTTTAGAACGTGTGCTCTTGTCCCACTTTGATGCACAAATTTATGAATGTTGTATTTATATTGGTCATTCTAAATACTTCGGCTTCCTTCGCGATATTTCCGCAGTGTCCCTAAATGAACTGAACCTTATTGTATAATAAGAAGACAAAATAACTATTTTTCTCTCCCTGTAATTCAAACGTAGAGTTTTTTGTGACTTGCTTTTTTCAAGTTTGCTTAGACAGATATTTGACATTTTTAAGTTCCTTTTACTTTCCCAACATACACGTTTTTTCCCTTTTGGCTTGTATGCTGTGAGAAATCCCGTTAAAAATAAAATTGTTAAATATGTTTTGCTTAATACTGTGTTGTTGGGTCTTTCTTTTATTGTTTATTATTTAAACTTGGTACCAAGTGAAAATGACTTCAGGCATCCCTGGGACCATTAAGTTATTTAATGGCAAAACCCAAGGCCACTGATCAGAATAGACAGCGACAAATCACAATAAACTCTCTTCACCAGGACGTATGCAGGAGCATTCGGAAGCCATCGAATGTACTGCGCACATCAAATCACGCGAGGTTTTGCCGATTGATGCAGAAGTGGATAGATAGAAATAGAATAACGTCACAATTATTTAGAGTTACTCCCCTATCTGGAAAACCTTTTTCAGCTGGTATTATGGTACAATTGGAAGTGTGCTTAACTCGAAAGTAACTCGAAGGCCATAGTTCGACTCCAGACAAGACCATTTTTTTCTTAACTTTTTTTTGTTATTAATTGTTACCGTATTTTTGTTAGTTTTAATTTAGTTTCATTTATCTTGGACATCATCTTTGAGACTTGTGCAGCATTGTCTCTCGACCAATGAATGATCGACTGACTTTCTCTCCCTTTCAGCGTGTGACATATGCTCTGACACACATTTTGGTTGGCAAGGAGTTGTTGTTATTGTAGTAATGTTTCCGCAAAAAAGTGCGCTGGTGAATGAATAGATTAAATCGTGAAGCAGTGCCATCTGATTACACTTTTCAAAAAAGCAAGGAGGGATAACTCTTTCTAGATGAAAAACAAGATGGCCAGTCCCCATTAAATGGAGTCCTGTTTGGTGTATACATTGAGTTGGATGTCCCTTGGCCTTTAATATTTAAACCAACAAAACCGTTCGATCTAAAGAAAATCTTAGAAATGCATTTTGAACTTGTGATATAATTTTGATACCAAAAAAAGGACAAATAACTTTCACTTTAAATTTTTGTTTAAGTGCTCACTGATAGCTGAGCTATAAGAAGATTTAACGCTTAGGATACCAATTATTGAAGTCCTAAATTGCACATTGAAACGTCTGGTATAAAAATGACTTTAAAAAATGTGTTCAATAGTAAATACTAAAACGCTCAATCCATGATTTACTTCAAGGCAATACATGCTGTTGGTTCTAAATAATTCTAGAAAATGTGTGAACTAGGCTCTGTCTTGGGACCCCTTCTGTATAATTAAAAATATTAGACCGTTTGCTGACGATACCTGTTTATACATTCAATTGGAAAATATACTGGCTCCTGAAAGCTCGATATCGAACAGGACCTAGGGGCTATTCAAACATGGACCGGGCTATGGCACATATCATTCAATCCTTCTATATTATTTAAAGGTAATGGTGTGTTCTAGACACCAAGCCCCATCTTACCCAGAAATCTATTTTGTAGGTAATGCATTGAGCCTTGTGATATTCACAAGCAATTGATTAAAACTTTCAATCATCTTGGAAATTTGAACAGTCATATTGGCAACCTAATCACGACTGCCCATGCATATCAAAATATCCCACTTTCGATGTGTTATGTTGCATAAAAACTAATATTTATATATTTATTCTTTGACCACGGTTTGTCAGCAGTTTGCTATGTTACTATGTGTTCCTGTTATTTAATCCAGTGGTAATCTGAATTAATCTAAAATTATCTAAAACCCAAAGTTCTCAGTGTGCTGTGAATCTGTAATTAATCAAATAGCACAACATATTCTCGGTGAATTGGATGAAGTTTTACTATAACTCAATGGAATTATTAACTAATACAATGAAATTTATCATTATAAAATAATACTAACAGTCTTTTGAGGGTTCTCATGATTATTGGAGCTTAAACAATTCTCATGTACTTACTTTATAACTAACTTATTCAGTATACTTAATTCAACCTTTGTTTTATTATTCTGTTCTTTCTCCCGTCTCCAGTTTCTACCACAAACCCATATCCCCAGCGATTTTCTAATGGACTGCCTACTTTTATGTGTAGGACTGTAACTTTCAGTAAACCCTTTTCCCCTGCTACTACCCATGATTGGAATACATTACCTGACAACATTAAGACTCTTACTGACTCTAATGAATTCAAATCTAAGATATCTACGTTTTGTACCATGGACATTCCTCCTCTGTGGTATTACAATGGGGATCGTTTATCGACTATCATCCGTTGTCGCATGCGCAACGGATGTAGCTCCTTGAATGATGACTAGTATAATTTCATTTCTGACTCATCCAAAAGTGCTTGTGGGTCACAATTTGAAACTGCGGATCATTTCCTGCTTCGTTGTCCTTATTTTGCCCAACATCGAGAATTAATGTTTGCAAGTATATTATACGTCTGTGTGGATACTCTGGAGATATTTATACGGCCTTACTATTATACGGCTCCTGTGAACTTGGGTAGACTCTAAACTGTAATACTACGTTTTACGACGAACAATGTATGATTTGTTGACATATTCATACACCTACCGCAGCCGAGTTTAGTGATTACGCCATTTGTATGTATAAAACGGTCTAATGGTTCGCTTTGGTGACAGACGAATGTAATGACTAATCATTTCAATCTGATCTCGCGAGACCTTCTATGTATGACGAGGACAAGATATATCTCTAAAGCCTCGTGGATACATTTTGAAAACGACCCACTTAAGCTGATTATTTCAGGTAATGCACATGGTACACTCCATACGTCCTTTACTAGTTTTTCTCGTATGAACAATTGTCTGCATGGTATACGAGACACATTTTTGGACATTACATAGAAGATCTCGCGTGATTAGATTGTATGCACTGTGAATATAGCTCTAACCACCATAACGAGGCTGCTGTATTATTACATAATCAATCGACTTATGGAGCCAATTAACTCTATATCACGTGATTTGACCATATTGTTGCATTGGTCGTTCCGTCGTTTGTCATGCTAAATAGTTCGGTTTTATTTCTTTTTTTTTGCTTTGCTGTTATCTGCTCTATATCGATTTTTTATTGGTGCGGAATTCACTTGATAGCCTATAATACACATTTATCTACATGCGATACAAGTTTTGCCTGGGGCGGTAAATATGACACAAATGGGCCAAAAGTGGTCAGTCATTACACAAAAGCCGTTAAGCGGAGGGGACGGAAGTTACCGGAGATAGGCGATTTGGAACAAAACTGTGATTACATCATTTGTATAATACGGTCCATTGATTCACTTCGGAGACGGACCTTGTATGTTATGACTAGGCATTTTGAATATAGCTGTAAACGTCATAGTGAGGCTGCTGACGCTTGACCTGATAAATCGATCTATGAAGAAATTTATAATCTTTCGCGTGACTTGGATTCTCTTGTTTCATTGGTCATTTCGACCTTACGTTATGCTAAATTGTTCTATTTTATTTCTTTTTTTTCTTTGATGTTACTTGCTCTATGTCGATTTTTATTGGCGCGGAATGCAATTGATATCGTATAGGATAAATTTATCTACATGCGATACAAGTTTTGCCTGCAGCCAATAATCGAAGGTGACGGATGATACCGGAGAAAAGGTGATGCTGACTGAACACGAACGAGTCATGCGATTGTCATGGCAATTAAAGGGCGACAACTCTCACAAGAATATCCCAAACGCATCGTTTAGAAAACATTTATAAATCATGTCATAATCATTTCTAAAATTTATAATCAATTTGGTAACATTGCAGCTAACGTACACAAAGTACACTTAACCTCAATTACACATGCTGTTCAATGCGAAACAAGCTGTCTAAAACGTCTAGGTGATTGGCTGACATTTACTGGTAGGCGATCCGGGTGGCCTACCTTACTCTGAGGTCGTGGGTTCGATTCCCGGGTCAATCTTCGACAGAACTAAAACCTCTTCTGTCTTAGAGTTTAGCTTTGATAGTAAACTAGTCTACCTTCATGTTTAAACTTCGATCTATAAAAAAACAGGCCCTTTTATGTTTCTGTACAAATTTTTTTTTTAACACTCAATTCATTTTTTCTTATTCTGTTTAATATCTGAGGCCACTGACCTCAACATTTTAAAGTTATCTCCCGGAAGTAGACTTTAAGAAGGAAACGAAGAACAATAAATTTTTGTACACGATTGCTAATTAGATACGGTCTAGTTTTGTGAGTATATAACTTGCATACTCTCAAAACATATTCTGCTCAAATCACCTGGTCAGCCAAGCGTATCAAACTTTACTTGTGTTTTAACATTCTACAATGTGTTCTTTCTAGTGGTACCAGTACTTAACTGAGCAATATTTTTTATTGTTAAACACATGTAACCCAAATCAACCAATTAACGCAATCAAAGTGAATACTATAAAATACGTAATTTAACCAGAAACTTGTCAAAGGAATGTAGCTGGTCGCTGTCTACAGTCATGTGATGCCAGCAGTCGGAATCTTAACACTGCCAACAAAAAGTGAAACATTTCCTACCAGGAAATATTACAATGTGTGACGACGGGGCCATTTGAGAAGCGCATCTGAAGACGTTTAAGATGATTCTGTTGATATTAGGTAGGTCTGACATATTGTATAATATTAACTGGCAAATAAGCAGTATTTGACTTCGATCGGCAAATAATGATTGTCTAAGTAATTGAGCTTAATAAGAAATCTAAAAACTCCAGTCGTTGTTATTTCCGAGAAACGGGTGATGTCCGATAACTTTAACACATTTAACTTGACCTCCTTAGCAAAGGTAGTCGTATCGATTAATTTATATACAGTAACATGTGACTGATGTGAGTCTGGTATATTTAAATTGCTACGAGTCTCTATGTTGCTGTCTGTCGGGGTTCAAAGAACCGCCTGATCACCGACGTCACTGGTTCCATTCCAGGTATTGGATATTTGGGTATAGTATGTGAGCTGTCAACGGGGAAAAGATCGGAGAAAAAATAATGAACGAACATACAAAAATAAAACAATTTGATAAATATAAATACTTTTAGTGCTAGAAAAGCTTGTCTATCTCTAAAGCCTAATCACACTGACACCGCTGAGGGATAAATTAAAACCTGAGGGGTCCTCATATGCTTGTAAAGACAGGGCGAGGAAGCAAGCTACTATGGATCCTATATCGAGCGATTAACCTTTTCACCTTTCCCTAAAAAATACTAAGCAAAAAAAATAATCCATTGATGATGTTAACAGAAAACGTAGTTTGGTAGTATACATATATTATCAGTTCGACTTCCACTGGAGGTAGGCAAAATTTTATTTATTTACATTATACAGTTATGGACAATGTCCATGTACATGTCAATGTGGTATAGAAAATAATAACAGAAAGTCATTGAAGTCATTTTGTATAGTATCTATATTTCAACTTACTATGAAGCCATCATCAGGAATGAAAATGAACTAACATTCAGGATATATAGGCTATACAATACAAAGGTGTTAGAACACGTGTTGTTGAGTTTGTAGTACAATGCTGATATTGTTCTAAATACAATGAAACTCATGGTATTTGACAAAAAGCATGCAGGTTGAAAGGTTAAAGTTGAAAAACAATCCACGTACATATAGAAAGTAGATTTCAAAGCAAGCAAAAGCAATAAGGGAAACATATACTAGTCAAAGACATAATTGTATGAAATATATTATATGTGCATTTATCATGGTCAGTGCAGAAATAAAATACAATATGTGATGAGTAATATGCGTTTTATTTAAATAAAAACAGTTCTTTTGAGGCTTCAGTCCTGAGTTGAGAGTTGGGTTTTTTATTTTAAAAGGCTAAGGCTTCTTTGCAATTATTAGCCTTATCAATTATTTTTGTATTATTTAAAATGATCCAGGCAAGGATATGGGTGGTAACAGCTGAATTTACTTATCTATCTGGTAGTCATGATGTCTACACGATGGTGGAAATGATTACATTGCATGAGGTGGTTGTGTATTTCACTGTTTTTGTTTGAACAATGTTCTTTAATTCTAACCATTAGACATCTCTCTGTTTTGCCAATATATATGCTATTGCAGCCTGGGCATACACAACATTACTTTGATTTTTTTTCAGGAATTTTATCTTTGTATTGAATAAAAGAGGATATTGGTCTAGATTTATACAGTATGATGAATTTGACAGTTCCGGTGTTAATAATTTTTTTGATTTTGCTCGCAGTTCTTTGTACAATATGTTGACTTTATTTGTCGATGTATGGGACATTTACAAACTTGTTAGTTGTATTGTATTCATAAGGCTTGATATATTTATTATTGTTGTTTGGTTGGTGTTTCTTGACCAGTTTTTCGGCTACTGATTTTGGGAAATCAATCCACAACATGAACTTCTTTATATTTTCTAGTTCTGTGGACAGTGATTTAGCTCTGCTTTCACGCTTTATTTGCTCGTGTAATCAGTGAACGGATTTAAGCTGTTTTTCGAAATCAGGGTTTACAACTGTTGTATCGGGTGAATAAACCTGCGTGTGAGCTTTTTCTGTATAATGAGATTTCTTGGTTTTGAATTTTGAGATCTAAAAAGTGAACATTATTATCGATTATTATCGATTTATCGATTCTAATAATGTTCACTTTTTAGCTCTCAAAATTCAAAACCGAGAAATTTCAGTATACAATATGTCAGACCTACCTACTATCAACATATACATCTTGAACAGTTTAAATATAGATACTACACAAAATGACTTCAATATTCGGAATTTCTGTTATTATTTTCTACAGTTATGGATTTTCGGCGAGGTTTTACAGGCCTACTGAAGTTGACATAGAGGTCTATATGCATGCCTACTGTGGCTCTGTATAAATCTGTATAGACCGAATTGAAAGGCCTTGTTTTACTGTTTTATTATAAGACGATCATTAATTTAGCATACCTAATTAGCTGATATCCGAGTAACAAATCAGTGTTTTGCACATCTGAGATCGAAGCAGACGACATCTTGGACACAACTGAAATCAAAGATGAAAACAGAATAGCCGTTGGTTATTGGTTGAAATTTTGTCAGGTGTATAACAGTTAGAGTACACCTCGAGTCAATATTACGGGTAATACACTCTTCAAAAAAAGAAACGCAAAACCCAAATATCAATGTAAATTTGATGGTATTCAAGGACGTGTAGATC
>JAVFBZ010156721.1:0-18396 GCA_032466195.1 Katharina tunicata | reverse complement strand
ATATTTTGCCAAAAAATAAATATATATTGCTAGTGCGTGAACATTCCATCAATTCGGGCCTATAGCTAAATGGTGCACGGTTTTGAAATTATATTTATTCGGGGGGCTATCTACGACTATGGTCTTATTTTCATCAAGATGTCAAAATTGTATTTCGAGAGTTGAACAATTAGGATAATTAGCCCTGTATAAATGTATTTATACTTAATTTGCAACGAGAACGGCCGGAGGCAGATTTACAAACCGCCGATATCTCATAACTATGCCCTTACATGTATAGGGCTATATGCAAGGAATGACGGGGATACTTTTCTTTAAAGACACCATATGAGGTCAACATATAGGTGTTCTCTGATGTGCAGCTCCCTCCCGGCCGGGTTCGCATTATAGACGTATTCAAAAGTTCATGTCAATCACTCTTTTAAGCTATATGTAGTAAATAAAATGGGCCGCAGGGTCGGTTTCTCCACCCTTGACTTGGACTGTTTTTTTCTTCTTAAATATATATTTGTGTATGTATGTAAAGAAATTAAATTTTGCTTGCCTCCACCGGGATTCGAACCACCTGTTATACAGAACAACTCGAGATTCAGGTCTATCTAGAAACTTGTCTCTGAGAATGTATCTAGAACATGAGATTATTTATCGGCTTTAATTAGTCGATATCCCTGCATGTGACAGTGTGATTAAACTCTTTATAAAAATATATACATTCGTAAGGGTCTGTATAACTCCGTATAGACCACATAACTGTATACTATATTAAATATAAAGTGTTTTGACGGAAAATAAATACTTTTACATGTTCTAAATAAGCTCCAATAAAGATATAATAATTTTTCCAACAGAGCCTCATTTCGACTTTTTATCGGTAACCAATGTCGACGGTGAGTAGGAGTATTTGTGTATAGAGAATGACTATGTTAATAGCTGTTGACATCATATAGAACATAACACTCATATTTATATTTAATACACACATATTTCTTTCATAAATTGTCTTCTGGTTAAAGGCAGTATGATTCGGGCTTGAATTCATGCTATCATACGTAAAACGGGAGGGAGCGCATCTTTCCAATTAATTGAGTTAACACTTGAAGTGACGTCATCTTGTTTACTGTTCCAATCAGATAATTCATAGCTCATCAGATAATTCATAGTATATATGTTGACCTCATATGGCGTCTTTTAAAAAAAAAGTATTCCCGCCTTATAATGAATGTACCACTGCCATATAAGTGAAACATCTTTGAGCATGCTAGAATGTTGAGCAAGTTAGCAATCAATCAATTAACTTTATAAATATATAGGGAAAGACAATTGTGCAGGCACTGGGGATTAATCCCGAGTCCTTAGGCTGGCGAACTGAGCTATGAGGGATAATGGTAAAAGGAGCTGAACTGTGTTGAATTACTTACGTTATTTTTAATGGGGCCAATCTGGTTTAGCTCCAATAATCAAAGGTCGCGATTATAAATCGAGTGAGCTTTAATGGTTGTAATACAATAACAGCTTATCACTGAGCAAATTTTCTGCTGATTTATTCTTTTATGAATAACTCAATGTGGACCAAATGTTCATGAACAATCCTCAGAAGTGTCCATTTATTAGAAGGCACGTTGAGAGGAATAATGAAACACGCCGCAAATAAAACTCGTCGCTTGTTAAATATATAAAAAAGCTTTAGTAAAAATAATCTCTAGCGTGCAAAAGTGGGCGGGAAATCTTCGTATTAACGATGGTAATTTGTCGGGAGTAGAATAAAAAATAAAAGGCTTCGTGCTTGGCCCGAAAAGTCCCGTTGCACGTTGCTATGAATAAAGTAACACGCCCCCCTTATTAACACGCTGTATAACTGCAGGGGTTCCGTGGAATCAAGGTCTGTCGAACCTAAGACTTTCTTAATGCTGACCATAAGTCCAGATTTTTTGTCAGCTTAGCGTTTTTGGAGTTCATGAAGCACTTTTTCTTTATGTTTGCCTGATAAATAAAAGTAATGAGGGACAACGCTTTAATTTTGTCCCAAACTTGTTTTTACGGGTCAATTTACGTTGGAATTGGGTCCCAACAAGTCTTTTCGGAATCTGTACCTTAAGCATACATAGTATTTTGAAATAAACTAATATGACAACGTGCATGGTGATAACATATATTTATCTACTATAAACAAAAGCACGTGCATGTGAAATTGTTCTCGTATAACAATGGTTGTAATTATATCCACATATAACCTAAACATATGACATCTTGATTTCTAAAAATTAATTATACCTTTTGAATAATCTTGTAAAAGTCTTTAAGTGTAAAAATAAATATTTAAAAAACATTACAATTACAGGCCAACATTTCAGCAAATTTCAGTAAAAAAATAATTTAGGAAAAAAAATTTAAGAAATGAGGTATATAGATTAACGGAACTATATACAATTAAAAATCGGTTTTGGGGTAGCAAATTTGAAAAAAGGAATTTCATCTCAGATTGCTGCAACCTTCTATTGCTGTGGGTTGTTAAGATGTCAAATAAAAACTCATAAATTATTCACAATTGATTCTAACACCTATTTAACGTGTGTCTGTCGGAATACTGTGACCACATCGTGGCATATGGTGTCTGATAGACTGCGTTGCATCAACAGTCTCGTTATCGCTCTCCCTTGGGGTTCGTAGAGGTCAAAACCGCTCGAGCGTACGTGATGTCGTCTGTTGATCTGAACAATGGCCGCTTGAGGGAACCAAATAGATACAAAAAGCCACCAGCTGAGATACTTAAAGGGAACATAAAACAGTCTCGTTTAACAAAATCACTGTCGACACCTTTTTGATTCCGTGCATTGAAATCGTGTTAAATGTCAATTTATGCCAATAAAACCTCTGGTATTGAAGCGAGATTTTTTGATACCCATGTCATGTAAATATTTAACTTGACACGCGATATATCCAACATCCCTCATACAAATCTTATCCCCATGCAACTGTATTGCGCCTTGTGCTTTCCGAATATGTTTCATGTAGTTTATATGTTGTTCCAAGAAAATAATTGTTTTAAAACAATTTTTTTTATCCTTATTTTTTCCTAACTGGCAGGCCCAAACGCGAACATTCAAAGCTTCGCCGAAATGTGGAGAAATTCATTTGACTGTTTCTTGCATACGTCCCAACAACATCGTTTAAAATGTCATTAAACCAGTTAAACAAAACAGGCCTACAATTAAAATTGATATCGTATATTGTTTATCACACGGAACAACTCAATCCTACATTTTGCAAAATTCATACTGGCATGTCTTCAAGATTTTTGTTTTAAACCCAAAAGAGAAGGTATTCCGAAAAAAATAAATACACAGTAACAATCCAAAGCATTTGATTGGTTTCAACTAATCCGTATTTTCTCTATTTGGTTCTGTCAAACGTCATCTTTGCGCGGCAATCCCTCAAGTGCAGTTCGTTTAGGGTCATTTGGTCCGATTGAACAGCACTAGAAAACTAGTCTACAGAACAGCGAACACTGAAGTCGGGAACCCAAAATGGCCGAATATGGAACTGTGAGCAAATTGATAATCTCCGTTGAAGAGCTGTTGACTAGGGGAGAAGAGGTATAATTAACGCCACTGTGCGGAGGCTGTCGAGAGCTCCAGGGCAGCACCATCTGTCAGCGAACTCCGGCAAACGAGAATAACCTAGACATTGTGCCCAGTTTTATTTGGGATATCTCATTTTTCTCACTGCGGCTATTTTTTTCAATTCCGAATGTGAACAAATGTAAAAACTTATATTGTGTCAATCACAAACTAATTTAATAATTTCAAAAGTAGGCCTGTTAGATGCTCAATAAATCTCTCTATAGCTTAATAGCCGTCCGGTTGTTGTTTGGTGATTATAGCGCGAAAGGCTAATTGATTGACAATCGCTGTCTTTTGTTGACACAATTAATCGCACGTGTATGTTAAAAGCAGACGATCACGGATTATTGTCGCGTGCGAGCCACGCGACTTGAAAGCGATCTGTTTTCATAAGGTTTCTCAATTGGCTGAATCAATTTGGTCTCTTTTTTATTTGTGAATGAGTGGAAGTAGGCCACGTATATCTTGAGGCACTGTGGAAGCTTATCAACGCCAATAACAATGTTTATTCAATAAATTTCCCGACTACAATTATGTCGGGCTCGTTTGTTATTACATAAATAAATTACACTTACAACAATCTAGTTCATACGGTTTGATTAGATTAAGGTTAACTGAGTATCATTACTTATGAGATTATCTCCTATTTATGAACACATTGTAATAATTATTTTTAGGCATGCTGCTCACGTAGATAGGTTTTAATGGGAAAATGTATGACTTTTCTTCTTCTGTTTTATAAAATAAGTAGGTTAAATATTAAAGGATTAGATAATGTCTTAGGTGAACACCACGGCGAGAAGATGAAAAATCACCACCCTTATAAAATAAAACAATATCGTCTTTCAACATTGTATTTAATTCTCTGCAAATATATAACGTTGCATGTTTTTGGAGCAATCAATTCATAGCGTTATACTTGTTCATAGGGCTGATACAGGTTTTGTAATAAATGCACGTGAAGACCATGGCGATCCACAAAATATGATATACCAAAAATGTCTCCAAACTTTGCTTTCGTTAAATTTTCCATGCGGCGTATATTGAAGCAATTTTTAGATAAATCTCTATTCTTGCGATCAAAAGTCGTGAATCGCCAATACTGCCAATATTTGAATGTACTTAACAGTGTTTTGGAGAATAAAAGATAGAAGATTTCGCTATCACAAGCATAAAGAACTTCAGATATTAATCTTGATTTTCAGAACCTGTTAACAGGAGTTTATTGTTTATTATTGGAGATCTTTGATTGTCTATTCAGTCACCTCCCATCCAAACCCTCTCTGTTTTCACCATTTAATGACCCACGGCTATTGCTAAGAAGTGGTTAACGGTAGTAATGGGGAATCTTTCGACGTTAGCCTTAAAGTAACGGGTTTTCTTGAGCAGCTGGCCGAAGAAAGCCGACTCCCTTTTAACAGTGGTAATTGCGTATCGGAAGCTATCACCCTTTAATCTTAAGAGGTAAGGAAAGCCGACTATCTGCCATGGTATTATTCCCTGGATGGAGGGCTCGCAGAGGTTGACAACATCTCGTGACTCCATGACTACAATGAGTCTACCACGCCCCCTCCATCAACACAGAGTGCCCCAACTGTCACACCGGCCAATCAAATTGCGCCGGCATCGACCACAGGTCAGCCCAGCAGCGATGATGGCAAACAGTTTTCATTGGACGATTACTGGGCAAAAAGTCCCGCTTATGTGTCACAACAAACTGTATAAGGACTATAAATATAAGAGATAGTAAATTTCATTAGTTACTTTAATTTTTCCCTCGAACCAGCGGTCACTACTAGCCCTCCATCAAACTCCATCTATTCCAGTGTTTTTATCTGTACTGGTGATTATAGTGGTGTCCGCTTCATTTTTCACACACGTCATTTTTTCCTCATATTGCAGAGGTAAATTTTACCAGGAAGTTAGTAAAATGGCTGATGACCAAAGATTAGTGGATGAGCGAGTTGACAAGAGGAAATGTGAGGATTTCACGTCTTTGTACAGTCTGGAACCGACGGTGACGGGTGGTGGACAAGTCTCTAGCAGAGGAATGGCAGATCCAAACGGTAAGTCCCCAACACATCCTGACCACCGTGCGCTCAAATACTCAGCAGAAAACTAGAAAACTAGCGCTTTCCCGGCACTTATATGGCTTCAACCCCCGAAACTTGATCCTATTGCCAAATCATATTTTACCAAACTAATTGATCTAATTTTTCACCGCTGATATACTTTGGCCGATCAAGTCCGATTCGTCCTTGTTTCCCTAATCAAATACCTATAATTTACTTTGCTATCACTAATTCTATTGCTTGGGCCTTGGCACAGTGACGCGCTGTACACGATCGCATTGGACGTATTGCGCTTAACGGAGGGGAAAATGATAAAAACATTTCACAGTGAAAGGCTAAGCCAAATGCAGTTATGCAACATGAAGTATCGTAGGAAATATCTCCTCTCTAATGGCATTTCCGTGTAAAATTGTTACTTACGCTGCAATCCATAAGAAAAATGGCGCATTTGCTTTGAATGGTGGTTCGATTGGCAGCCGGGGGAAAATCACATCAGTCAGTAATTAATGATATTAAATGTTCGCCTGTAAGAATTGAAGCCCAGCTAACGAAGCAAAGTCAGCCAGTTTTATATCTTAACGTTACGCCAACGCTTAGAAAAGCATTCAACCTTCGAGGCAGACGTTTATTTCTGAGATTTTCTTGGATCTGGAGCATTTGATGACCAGGCTGTTGTTTTTTTGCTTTGGTTAATTACTTACGGGTTAGCCGTGTACTTTACCAACAAGTCCGATTTCATTCAAGATTAGGCCCTATCGGAAAATGGCTGTAAATTGCAATCTTATTCGACGACATGTATTTCATCGCTATGGCCAAATCCGAAGCAGGAGTATTTACAACGGTTAAGCGATCCACCATTTCCTTCATGTGAGTATTTTCTCGTGAAAAATTAGCCAAAGTAAAAATGTGATTTGTTACGTTAAAGCTAAATTAAAAGGTATTGTTAGATACCAATCATCGGATAATCCTTGTCTTGTTTTGGACCATGCATTTTATTAATCAACTTTGTGGCTTTTAAGATAGCATTTCTGACGGACGCTTTGTGTGAATGACTTTGGATTAAAGTTTTCTGTTTCAATGTCAACCTCAGGATGCCGGATAGAATATTCAATCGTGCGTATTTTCACATGTCTGATCAAAGTGATCTTTTATCTGAGGAAACGCCAGTCTTTAGAAAAAACAATTCGAACAGTATCATCAAAGTACAATTGTATGTTGTTTAAGCGGCATTTAGAAGCTGTGCACATAACAAAAACATGCCTAAGATGGATTTAATATACCCAGAAGTTGAAAATCCATCTTAGTTATGTTTTTGTTGCAATTATATGGCAGCTTTTTGTTTCCCAAAGACTTACATGTCCTACGCATGACTGTATTTCACCAAATAGGGTTGAGTATGGATGGACCAAAAACAAAAAAAAACTTATACTTACCGTGCAATGTTTGGTATATTTTTTATAATAGTTTTATTTTTACTCATTAATATGTATAAAAATGTTTTGTCAAAATTCCTATGCAATCGAAAGCTTATGAATAGTTTGCACTTTAGGAGCGTGTCTAAATTATTAGCTCTTTGGCGGAGAGGTTCAAAAAGCGTATTGATGGCGCGAGCCGTGCGCGTGTCAGTCAAGTGTTGTCGTTTGCGAATCTCAGCGGGCAATTATTATTGGCGTGAAGGTTAACAAGTTCGCTACTAAGTATCAGAATAGAAAATCACTAAACGCGGCAGGTAGCGAACGATCGTTTAAATACCATAACTCTGACATATGACAATATAGTTTTGGCCAATATTACGTAAATTTACATTTTGGTTTTGGTCCTAAGGCTTGTTTGTGCCATCTGTCGATTTTGTCTGAAATCTATGGTGGGCCGGTCAACCAATTAGCAGAAACTCGCGCTCAATAACTCCGATTTCACGCCTAGTTTTATTGTTCCCAACTGTCTACAAATTTGTCGCCTCTTTAAGTGCGTCAAAATTTAACCATACTGAAACAATAACGACCAGGCCGCATTAATATATTGATAAATTTGAAGCATGAAACTTCAGTGATTTATTATAAATTATCTTGAAGAAAAATATTTTTCCTATACTTGTATGCCGTATAATTTATAGACAAACGAAGACTCAAACGTTACAGAGAACGAAATTGTGATCTTTGACTCCTTTTGCTGTTATTTTTTCCGTTTTATTTGGCCTATTTTATTCTCTTTAAGTTGTTTTTCATTGATTTAACTGTAACTTTTCCATAAAGTTCGCTGAAAATTAAAAAGGGCGTTTAGTTCCAAAAGTATCTTTATATATATTTTTTATATAGATATACATTTTTATATATACAAACAATAAAATAAACCTTGAATAATTTTGAATTTAAAATAAATTAAATGTGAATCACATATTTTGGCATTATTCTGGGCATTTATAGTTACACGATATTATTACCCAATGAACATTTTAGGAAATAATTTGCCCGGTCCGAACTGAAAATCAGTTTGCATGCAATATGTCAAGATTGTACTAAACCCTTTTACAAATGTCAAATGTGTGGCGTTAATTTTATCAGATGAATTACAAATAGTATGAAGAATCAGGACTAGTGGATAGGTTGAAAAACAGAACATGCATGGTTTGTACATATATAAAGTAATTAAATCTGACGTCTTAAATCCGGACAATATTAGATTCTCTCAATCTTATGCAATTTCTAAAAATAATTTTACTTCGTGATTATTTTGTGTGCAGTGTACAAATGATTAGTTACTTCTTTATATATTGTTTTGGCATCAAATATCGTGTCTCCGCAGTGAAATAAATCCTTGTAATACATCCAAATTTGTAAAACTTTACTAAAATGTTCAAAAATATAATATAACCACAAGTAAAAACCCAAAGTTTTAACATATACACTTTATTTATACGAATTCCAGAATCAAATATCCATAGCAAAGACATGTATTCGCCGTTTAATAAATAGATAACAGAAATAATTTATTCGTAATTCGGAATACAAATTATAATTCGGTTAAGTAATCATAAGTGAAACACGCGTATAACGTATAATTTTAGCGTATTATAATAATCAAACTGCAAACAACACAATATGGTACACAAACAAATTTTAAGTTAATAAAAAATATTCCTTATTTCTTTCGAACAAACTTTCCCAGTTTAATAAGACAAAATCAGATTTATTACAAATCAATTTCCAATGTCGTTTGTTAAAATTTAAGTTAAGAGTTTAAGATTGTTTCCCAAGAATGTACGACACTTTTAGATATTCCTTTTCATGATAACACTAATGCTTTAAGTCGTAATTCAAACGAACACTATTCTTTCTTGGATTAAGTTCCGGTATAATGCATCTTTCAAGATAACTCCGACATTATCGAAATTAATTTTTTTTAAAAAGAAAATTATTTTCAGAATATTTTCTTGGGTTCTTCTTAGATAGAATTCATATTTGTTAGATTCATCACAATTAAGTTTAAATCCCTTTCGAAAAGCTGATTCCCAACATGTAAACAATACATGCATTTGTCGGACACGTGTACATAGCAGCCCCATCGCGTACCCATATAAATATGCATGCGACTATCAACTAATGATAGATCCACATTTTAAGCGTTTTTCTTAACTAAATGCCCGAAGGCACATGTGACTTGCTAATATCTAATGTATTTTCAACACTAATTCATCAAAATTATAATGACTAAAATCGACAATACTAAAACACAATTTGTATTAACATTACAGGGCGATCATGTTTTCGAAAAGGAATTCAAATCTTTTTTTCCAAATCATATTCCAAGATTACATAGCTCCTTAATTAAAACATACAGTTTCTTTTTTCCAACATATATCCCCCCACCCACCCCCCACCCACAGCCACCCACCCCGTATAAATAAAGAAAAGGGATAGGTTTAATTGCACAGAATATTTATTTCATTAACCAAAATATATCATCAGATTTTATTTCGAGATAACACTGTTTCATTTAACAGTGTTCCATTTCGAACATAATTTTCAAGATAACGGCTTGCACAGTTATATTGTTAAATTAATATTTAATGTTTGCGATTGTTTTCCTAGCTTAGATAGAAAATATCAACGAACGACGTATTTATATGTTAAAAGCATTTTTCCAGTAATTTTGTGAACACACGATCGATTATTAATATTAATCTTTTTTTTTGTTTTACCTTATTATGTTAAGTAAATAATAATATTTAAGAACACGTTTTACAAAGAAGTTTCTGTCGGTTTTCCATCTTCCAAAGAAATATGTTACAAAATAAAGTAATAAATTGCGGGTTTGTATTGTAAATATATATTTTCTGTTCTTCTGAAATGATAAGAACTTAATTGAAAATAATGAATGGAAAAACTAGTATGCACTGTTATTCACTCCTATAATGCTGGGGAGAAAATAAATAAGACCGTATAAGTATGTAAAAATTTATATTATTATTATATTTATTTACTTGGTTTTAGAAGGAGCTTTCAAGAAGATAAAATCGGAAGGAGTGAATTCCACGTCTTCCATGGGTGGCAGTACGGGGGTGAACTCATCTAGTGGTCATACCCCGGGTTCGTGCCCCACGCCCGCTCGGAGACGTCATCGCACCACGTTCACCCAAGAACAGTTGCAAGAACTAGAATCTGCCTTCGCTAAGAGTCATTATCCGGATATCTACTGCCGAGAAGAACTCGCCCGAATTACCAAACTTAACGAGGCCAGGATACAGGTATGTCCTTCAATCTCAATTTTCAACATGCCAATATGTATAAATAATAAATGGATACACGAAACTACGACAAATTGTATAGATCTTTATTCCCAACATAAAACAAGTTCGAGATCCATCCTTTCTACGGAACTTAGAGACAAAGGCTTGATACAGGCACATTACATGTTATAGATGAGCAAAACATGATCCAGTGAACGCAAAACGCAATCTCAACAAAACACACGGTCTTTCTTACCCGCGTCTGGCTGTAGGACTTCTTTTTTACAGAGAAGTCTTTGTTTCCTAAATATATATAAAAATAAAACGAGCAAGATTGGAGAATAGTTTGAATCAAATTAAAAATATATTTTGTATTTGGAATAAATCCAGATTAAACTTTTGTAAATATTTTCGAAACACTTTAATTTTACAAGACTTTTTAACAAAAATAAGGTTTGTTTAATTTAAGAAGATAAATTGTGAAAGCAAAAATTTGTTAAAATATAACGCATCAATTGCGAAAACCATGCATTTTTATATTCACGACGGTTAAACAGCAAATCCACACTGGTTTAATTAAATATTTATATATATTTTGGTGTGTTTTTTTTTTCGAGCAAATAATACTTGCATATAATGTGAAGATTAATCCTGGTTATGGTGCACAAAAGCAAGAGTTTTTTAAATAATCGGTTTAATCAGGAAAACAATATTTGTTTAATTTAAACACATAATTAACTAAATCAGCACACGTGTTTAACCAGCTCTTTTTATTTTTAGAATATCAAACACAAAAAATACTAGTTCATTTTTTGCAGATTAACAGTGTACTTAGTTAATCCTCGTTAATACTGATAATACTCGTTCATGCGTTTCTGGGCGTATCATACACACGTGTAGGCAAAAAAAAAAATGCTTGTTTTGAAGGTTAATCATGAAACCGTTACTTTTACATTTTTGAAGTAAAGCCAAAAAAACAAAACATAAAAGAATTTGAATGTCATCTGATTTTATTTCAATTAATGGTAATATAGGCCAACTATTTTTTGTGATGATTTCCAGAATCTCAAATCTACAGTTCCTTTTAGTTCTTTATTTTGATGATGGGGTTGTTATTGAATATAGTCGAAATGTTTGAATTAATTGAAATATTTCCCGTTATATCGCAGGGTGAATAGTTTACAGTAGATTCAGATTCAAGATTTAAAGAATATTTAAATTATTTTTATGTAGACTTTAGAATAGAATATAATTTTTTAAATAACATATACGCCCTGACCCGATGACGTCCTTTGGTCCGATATGGAGAACTAGAAATATAGAATTAAGGAACTTTTATTCAGAATCGTACCCTTATAGAAATAGAAATAGAAAATTAGCTTTCAAATTGTTGCAGCAAGATGTATCCAAAATCAGTTAACGTTTTCATCAAAGAACAAATGTTTATAGCTTTATTCACTGTTTTTATCTTCTTCATAATTATATTGCCTCAAGCCAAAAGTTAGAAATGCCATTGTATTTTCAAGAGGCGAACATAGAAAACCACAATCTGTCACCGGGTCCTCCTAAAAAGCTAGATTGTGGAGCGCGAACACTTGAGCGCAAAACTGGGGCGTAAGAAGTCCGTTTTGACTTAAAAGCTTTTGTGACGCGACAAGAACAATTTATGCTTTGATGGTTGATTGAGTATCTTATCATGCACTTCTCTATATTCACCGTCTGTGGTCTTTATTGGCGTTTTGGACAAGCCGAAATATACGTGTTGCCGTAAATCTGAGCATATCAATGTTAAGTACGTATGGAAGAAATTCGAAATTTATTTGGCTTAAAATAATTTAAGATCGAATTACACTAGTGGAATATCATATTTAATGTATGTTTTATTTTGTCAACGATAAATGTTATAATGGAGGTAAATGATTACAAGCATAATTTGAACTGTCTTACACTAACATCTGTGTCTAGATAACTGTCTAGAAAGCATGCATGGAATATCTCGCAATCAATTTTATTCAAAACAATTTTATTCAAAAATTTCAACCAATAATATCTACTCTCAATAACACCGTATAAAATTATAAACAATTTATAGCTCAAAAACATGTAGTTAAGTAAACCACTAAAAGACGATGATCAACGTATATCGGGCGGCTTTGATGAATTTGTTTATTCAACCCAACCATTTGAGTGAAGAAAATGTTATGTAAGAAATCTGAAAAGTAGTATAACGAACTCGAATGAAATATACGAGCTAAAGTGCGCAACATGAAATCAGATAAAAATAAATCTAGTATCAATGCATTATAGTTTTATAAATGTTTTATATAGAATGTTGTATAGGCTAAGCTTATTGCACTGGTCAATTCGAAATAATCACTGAAAACACGTGTGATTGAACATATAGTTATAATATAGACGGGTATGATATGAAATAAATTAAGTTACAGGGACATTATACAGGTGTCCAAAGGTGTAAATGATATCATTTGTGCAGTTGTTGTATGCCCCCATTATGTTGTGTATAACAGTGAATATCGATAACATGAGTGACAATCTAATTCTGCGGTAGCGAACATACAGTCCAGGGCATACCTCTTTAATAATGTACTGATATAGAACTGGCTATGTTGTGAGCCAGAATTAACGGCATCATAGCCAAATGGCTTAACGGGCCTGTTGTGATTTAATACGAAAACGAAAGGGCTTAGACTGTGATGGTATGGTCTTATTCAAGCGGACACAGCCCGAAGGTAGATGTGAAATTGAATTTTGTACATTAACGGTTGTTCGTCTCGACGAGGGAAAACCGGCGAGATGTGTTGTTCGCCCAGAGAATCGTCACCAGCCAAGACGCCCCACTCTTCAACGGCGTTCAAAGGATTTGCTTGTTAGCCCGCTTGTCAATATTCATTTACCGTTTCTGTCTCACGGGAGACTTCTACGCATTTTCACTGAATTCATAAAACCCTTCAGATCTATCCGATCTCCGATAAAGGTCAGTTGGTAACCCTCCTCGCATCCCGTATTCCCCGCGCGTACACCAAGCCGGTCAGCCCAAGTCCCTCGCTAGACAGCCAGGGGACTTTACGGCACAGCTTTCTCACTAAAACCACTTGCAAGAGAAGGAATAGTAGCGCAATCTCTAAAAGGATGAGAACGTCTTAAAAAGGCAGTCATGTCAAATATTTATATCTTAATGTCAATTCTAAATTACAACAGACAGACCTTCTGTTTATTATAGAAAGATGATAAATGTAAAAGACACAAAAACATTCAACCTGTTTGTGACTTTTGAAAGACAAAGAGAAACTTCCAGAATATTGACCCCTTCAAACTAAAATGATACAGACTTAATTTTATGAAGATTTCTACTTTGGATCAAAAAAGTCTACATTTTGCTATCACGACAATTTCATTGACGACACATTTTTTATATCGACACTATAGCTTTTGAACATCGTAATTTTTTTTAAAAATAAGTTGTGAATTAAGGTATATATCTACTTAGCTTTAAAATATTAAGAGCACCAAACTTAAATCGAAAGACAAAAAGTTTTAACCAACGGAAATTTGAAACTTAAATTATTATCGGTTTTGGTTCGATGTTAACAAAACTAGTTTCGTTACGCATTTCTGTGGCCTTGCTGGTTACATTTGTCATGCATTAGGAATCATTGAGAGTTGAGGCACGCGCTAATTTCATTAAAGCAGAAGACAGTTTTTCATTGGATGAGATAGGGTTTCCAAGCACGCGCGTGCAAAGGGGCTCTCGTTATTGGTTTTCATGTAGCTTGTAATAACAGATGTAAATTGGACCAATGAATAGGCACCTAAATGACCAGGAATTGTCGACAGAAAAACTAATTCGATTAAAGGCTAGCTGGTTGGCTTTGGGCATTGCTGTCATGATGTACCTCGGTCTAACTTGACGGTCGGCTTCTTTAAGGACTTCGAAGACAACAGGAGATTGTGTGAACCGATTGTTAAAATCTCAGGAACTAACATGAAAAAGATGACTGTATCAAACGAAGAGACTCTGTATCACACGCAAGGGTTCTTCGAACGAAATTATGATTCAGTTCTCGTCAAATAGGGAGACGGTTTCGCGTCTCTTGTAACCCGCACAGGGAAATGAATCGAGTGCGGTCCGTTAATCGACTAGAATTGTATTTTGTTAAGACACCTCTCCGTCAATCCCTCCTCTTAAATTATAACGGCTATCCAGAGACTAGTGCCAGCTAGTCAGCATATTCGATATGGAAATGTTCAACGTCGTCCGGCAGCCAGAAGTTGATAATATAAAAAAAGGTTAATAATATACCCAGAGTAAAAACATTGTTCCATCACCTTAGAGATTGATTGAATTACAATCAAAAGCCCAAGGGACCGATGTGTTCAAATTAAGCCGGGTACTTTCCTTAACCATGGTCTAGTAATCAAAAAAATGTACACACTGTAGCAGGCAGAGATAAATCAATTTTGTTAAACAGGAAAAACGACGTTTCTTTTCACTTTTTATTCCGGCCTTTATGTAAATTGTAAAATGGAAGACACAGTACAGAATCAAAAACGTAACTTTTTCAAAATTGAATGAAAATGTACGCATATATTTGGCGGTTACAAAAGATAAAAGAAACCCCAAATAAATTGTCGACTGTTCTGCATTAATTGTATTCGCCATGAATCCAACACGGACAAAAATAAAGAAACATGTTATTAAAGGTGGTATCAAAATGTTTCTCTGTCATATTTAACACTTAAGTCTACTTTATTGAACAGTAGACTTAAGTATATTAAATATGACACAGAGAAACATTTTGATACAAACTTTGATAACACGCTTCTGATTAAAACCTCCCTCATGGATAATATATTTTAATTAGTTACATACATATGTAAACGGTTGAGTAATATTTGTTTTGTAATTAAATATTTTCTAACATGAGATAAAATCTATTAGAAGAAAAAAAAATGAAAATATTTTGTGTTTGTTTCAGGTCTGGTTTCAAAATCGACGTGCGAAGTACAGAAAACAGGAAAAGCAGTTAGCGAAGTCATTATCTCCGGTTATACCCACTTGCAATGGTATGATGAGAAATATTTATCCTTCCTCCCCCAGGGGCTACCACTACCCCACGTCTAACGGCATGAATAACGTGATGCCCAGATACCCCCAGATGAACACCGCTTACAGCCCCGTGGCCCAGTTCTCCGGAATGGGCACGATGCCAACCTCTAATATGTCCAGCATGTCTTCGATGTCTAGTGTTCCACGACAAATGCAGCAATTCCAGATGACATCAGATTATAATTTAGTCGGTTCTCTACAGGTACGAATCCAAATATATATATATGAAACATGTTTAGACGTATAGTTAAAGGCATAACACAGGACTTTATGGATTCCGAACGTCTGATTTAAGATCGACGAAACTTTTCGGATTCTATTCTGAAACCGTTGTCAGGTAAAAGAACACAATTAGGTCGAGAAATGTTTCAGCTAAGATTTAATGTAAAAGAACATAATGAGGTCGAGAAATGTTTTAGCTTAGATTTAATGTGTCGATGTTATGGTAGAAGTTCAACTCATTAATGGCATCAAGTATTTTTTTAAGCAGTATTATTGCAATTTTGGGATCGCAATCTCTAAGTTGTTATAGGTACAAAAAAGACCAACAAAATGTTGTAGTTAGTGACCCGTTGGGAATCGACATCAAAGATTTCAGTCAACAGCACTGAATTGAGCGAGAGAGAGACTATTTGCTGCCATTTGCTGTACTTTGTAATTAATAAACTAAAGCCATACATCTTCTTGATATTAATAAGGACATACAGTTATTTCTAAACTCCTACTGTTAAAAAATGTACAAATTTTAATGATTATAACTTTAGTTGCAATACATATATAACTCAATGTTCCTGTTGTCTTAGTTTAAACTCCCAGAAAATATCGCAAGTACTGTTAATACACGTTGACTCGCTTAACGACACAAACATTATTTCATTTATCTTTATTGATTACCATCCTGTTTTTCCTTTTAAATACTTCAATGAACTTTTTTTTCCTTCACACAGGATTCCCATGAAGACGATTGGTACAACAAAAGTCTAACAGCGCTTCGAATGAACAATACACACCCGGGTCTTTCCAACTCAGTCCTACAGTATCAAACGTAAAAAAGTGAAAGCGCGAAATTACAATGTTGGGAATTGACGTTTTATAAACTCACGCACTGGCGTTAAAAACGTCGAATAATAGTGCTGAAGTTGTTCTAAGACAAAAGGTGCATCTACTTTGGCGACGTAAGGTGTGCGACGAAATCAACAACGCGACGAGGTTCCTAAGGTATACAAGACGCTCTCCTGTGTGGAAATTTCAAAGGAGGCCAAAAAGAGACACTTGTTCTTTTCTACGCAGGACAAGTTCTACGGATCTCTGCCAGACTATCTTGCACAGATGCTAAAAGTTATCATGTCGAAATGGGACCATTCATAAAATTGGTCTTTAAGATGACACACAGTATTTGAAGTTAAATAAAACAGAACTCATATTTGTATGGCACGAGACAAACGGCTCGGAAAATCAATAGGTCTATATTGTTTCTAAAACACTTGATCGTCAATAATATTTCGGGTTGTCTACAACAAAAAGAAGATGCCGTTCCGTAATTGTTCTAAAGGTGGGAATTATTCGGCATTATATAGCATCATACCGAGGAGCCACGGCGATGAAGTATTAATATATACATATATGTCGTGGAGAAGGGGACATTGGTGAAATGGGTAAATTGTATCGTGTTGCGTAACCGTGGTCTTAACGTTTAGATATTGTCAAATGTATTACAGATATACTGTTTGTTATTATTCTTGTCTTCCTCTGTAAACATAACATTATAGATATTGGTCATCATGGTAATGTCTCACATTATATTTCCCTAGAACTGGGTCTTCCACATAAATTATATTATTTAGTTTGTTTATCAGTCTCTTGAAAAAATATTTATACGCCAAGAATCTGTTTATAATGAACAGATTATAAAAATATGTTCTTATTGGTGCGAGTTATCAATGGTGTATGAGTATTTTAACCACACTAAAGTAATGTAACAGTACTGTTTTGCACATTGTGGGACGCAATGGGGTGTCATGGCGGGTAAATCCCTCAAATATTTATACGAACGTAGAGAAGAACAGATCGTAATAATTGCAGGTATTCTAATTAAATCGAAACCAATTAAGTCTTTCTAACGAGAGGCCAAAAATGCAAATCACCTTGATCAATTGTTCACACATTATTAAGCTTTGTATAGTCTTCCAAGCTATTGCTTCCATTGTTATTTTGTTGTTATACATTGCAGTTTGTTTTTGAATTCCGTTTGAAAATATTTCACCGCTTTGGTATTGTTAACTTTTAGCATACATTTATATATAAATAATCCAAACACCAGGAGATTTCAGGGTACAACTGAACACAATGATCAAAGGAAAAAGGAAATGGAAACATTGTTTTTCCAATTTTTAAAGTCCTTTTAATCTACGTTTTAATTATTAACAACTTGTGTTCCACTTTAGCATTGCTTGGTGTAGTATGATGCCAGATTTATGTTTCTTTATATTTCGCTGCATGCAATTAATTAATTGTCTATATGTCTATAGCTCAGACAATTCAAATGAAATAAATTTATTATTCAAAGCCAATCTGTTTTTTTTTTATTTATCAATTTGTATATTACATACCATATCTGCATATGTATATTTTTGTATAAATTATATACGCAATATAAGTACCGGGCAATACATCAGCTCATGAGCTCGAATTAGAAGATTGGGACAGATACACAGTCTGGCCTAAATCCAATCGGCTTTACCTTGTGTGGTTCTTGTTATTGTGGTGTCGTCACTAAGCTCGTCTGTGATATATGTGTATGATAGAGTAGCGTGACAACTCCATAGTATATTTCAGTTTAATTAAACCATC
>JAVFBZ010156720.1:0-25172 GCA_032466195.1 Katharina tunicata | reverse complement strand
CCCCCCCCCCCCCCCCCCCCCCCCCCCCCCCCCCCCCCCCCCCCCCCCCCCCCCCCCCCCCCCCACCACCGTAAACTTAGCTCGAATGCCACAATATAATAACATTACAAGAACCACCTCATATTAGGTTCGTTGTAATTTATTATTCTCTCATTACATTTTCTCATTACACTTTTTGGATGTATAATTTGGTCGTATGTCAAACTGCTGTTTTGAGAACCGCGACACGCCATTGATACTTCATCTCTATGCTCGGCTGCCGTCTAAATCTTACATTTAAAACACAAACATCCCAAAAGCAATAATGTGTGAAAGTATTAATTATTCAAATGCTCGTCGTCTATACAATATCATCTCATTTGGTCTGACCTCAATATAATTGGGGTAGCTATGAATACACTTCTTCGTAAAGAGGCCGCATACTGTGAGTTATACTGGAAAGAAAGCAGTATAAGGTCGATTATTTTTACACCTGAAACACAGGCTCCATCTTTATTGTTTATTGTGTCTTTATCTGAGTTAAGAGCAACAAGAGGGAATCCCATTTTGTATTCTTCTCACAGTGCGTTCTATACTGTGATTTCCTTCGCTGTCGATGGATTGTTGTCTTTTGTTGAGTAAAGTTGTAAATGAGGGTTGGTGAAAAAAGTTTATGCATATCGAAACGCGTTACGAGGAATCAAAATGTATCTACCTTATATTTACGTTTTAGCTAAATATTCAACCTAACCCTAAACATAAACCATAATCCTACAAACCCTAATACTCTAAACTCTTAAACGTAACTCGAATCTTTATCTAAACCAATGAAAGAAGCTACGGCTTACATGCAGGGTTAAATAGCAAATCAACGTACCACAAGACATTACAGGAATGTGTTAACACGGAAGGCGGTCAGTCCCTACTGATCTATGTTTGAAAGACCACGAGCAATCAGTAAGCAGTGGTCTCAATGCTCGAGGGAATTTTGTACACCATGAAGCGACTACCAGGACACGGCCTACTGACATCAAGTGAAGGCCAAGTCTCCCATCTAAAAAATTAGATTGATTTCTTCTTATTTGTGCTGACTTGTATTAAATGTAGTCAGGATGTGCTGGTCGTACGTTAAGGAACATTGACAATGTTAATGAATGAGCCACTCGAGACCTGTTTAATCGTCTCTAGTGACGAGGGTTTCATTAACACAAGAAACGTGGTCACGGACGATCAACACTGGCACGCAGTTCCAATATTTGGCTTAGTTTCCTGGACGTCACTTTGACTAGGACTTGGTAAACGATTGATTACTTCTCCGAATAGAAACAAACAGGCTCAATTCTTCACTCACTAAATGCTACAATAACCGCATGTTTAATCTTAAGTCTTCATTCTCGGCGTATAAATTAAAATTTTGGGTTTTTCTTCTGAATTGATGAATGCATAAATTAGATTAGGCTGGCAATGGTATTTTGTCTAATTTGAAATAACATAATCTAACATAATCGATCTTAAAAGGCTTCTTTAATTGATTACATTTTTTCACCTAATAGTGAACGTCTTTCGACCTTGTATTTTATCTTAATTGCTGTGAGTTAAATAGACCCAGCGCCTTACACAGTAGTTGTCAAGTTCGCGTAATCACATCATATTATGTATTTATTCTTCCACGCTGGTAGAATTTTGCGCTACAGTTTTTTATACTTCCTGTAGTTTCTCTGGATGTTTTATTTGGAGTACAATCTCACAGAGATGTTAATTATATCGACAGAGAAACGTAACGTCTCACTTCTCAGCCACAGGTATATCCGAACAGTCCAGATCTATAGTTATTGAATTTTCTTGATGGATGATGTTCTGTGAACTATAGTAACAACTCCGAAGAAAGATAATGAATTCGTTTTGACTCAACGTTTCGTGTCGTTGGTGTCATGATGGTGGTATGTTGAATTGTCTTCGGGGTTGTTACTATAGTTTACTATGTGTTAGTGGTAGTCATAATAGATATTCTGTGACGTGTGAGCAGCTATTGGTTCGCAACTACCGTTATATTGTCACAAATGGCAAACTAGGGTGGAAAAATGATACTTTATAGACTTTCCGAGTACTTAAGTAATATTGCATTTTTAGTCGAAGTTCTGCTAGAATTTACAAGAGTATTTTGTTCGAAAAGCTGCACCTGAACTGCAAAGCTCTCATTGGTCCATCCCTTGTCTCCACAGATTTATGAGCCCAGACCAAAATCGTATCCGGCTATTCACAATTTCTGATTCCTCTTATCATGAAATTACGTACGTCTGGTAAAATCCATGAAAAAAAATATCCGATAACGTTAAGATGATTTGAAGCTACATATATACATGCAATTTTTTCATTATTTATCCCTCAGGAGATTTTCTCCCAATGTTTTTGATTATAAATCCGCCATGATGAAATAAAGTTCCTGAGCTTGAACAAGTGAGAAGCTTATGTCGAGTCAGCTTAAAAGTCTGATCTCCTCCAATGAAATGCGGTCAGTAAATCTAGAGTTGAACTTCTAACAGAAAACCCTGAGTCTTACAGCCTTTTGACTTGGCACTGGATTACTGGCTCTTGATCTGTTAGAGCTATGTTAGCAATCAATCTCACCAGCTTGTCTTGTTGTGAATGGTTCAACCCTCGTCTTGTTCTTTATGGAAACTTCAGACGAAATGTAGGACCACTCCCAAAATAGCTTAAAAGGCAGCGGGAAAAACTTAACCGAGTTGCATGCAATTGTTCATGCTACTAAAGCTGTCCAACAGAAACCTCATTCGTGAAACAAAGAATACGTTTGTGGCAGAAAGAAAAGGGCGGTTTAAGGGCATAATATAGTGAAATCCCTTTTTTAAATCATCTTGTAAAAGAGTATTCGTTCTGGCCTTGTATTGAAACTCGCAGTCCTTAAGCAGTATATTGTGACTTGTATTGTGCATTAGTTATTAAACACACACGCAATTTGTATAAAAACATGACCGTCTCGTATGACTTCGCAGGATCAAGGCATTCCCGTTTCGAAGATTGCCATGGAAAGGATGACAAGTATTCGATGTAAAAGTCACTACAGCTTGTCAGATTGGAATACAAATTAAGGACAGCTTAGAACGTCACCTCTGAATTTAATTTAAAAGAAAGTTCAACCTTCAACCGATGGCGTGAGTCATCTAAATGTATGGAAACGCCACTAATTCTACAACAATCAACCTTCAACCTTACTTCTATCAGAATCTAGACTTAAAATTCAACATATCCCTTTCTATAACTTTGTTACAGCATCACGAACTATGCACAGCTGTGTTCTTAACAGTACAGAGAATATGCGTGTAGTATGACTACCACTGGAACCATTACATAATCAAGCATTGTCACCAATTTGAGAACTGATAGGGATTAATGATCGATTTAATGTTTTGGTTTATTGGTCAAAGCATCGTCTTAAGACAATAACGAATTCCGTGTATTTTTTCCGAATTGTCATTATGCTTTATTATGCATGTATTATTGGAAGAAGAATGGCGTGTGGGGCTAAGCACACACAGAGCTGAAACCAAATCCCACATCTAAACTATTGCATTAGTTTCTTAGTAAAACATAGTGCTGACTTGTATCGAATTAACCGATATAGTCGGAATGTGCTGGCTGTCATCGACAATGTTAATGAAGAAGCGATCGAGACCCGTTTAATCGTCTCTAGTGGCGAGGGTTTCATTCTTACGAGCAACGTGGTCACGGAAATCAACACTGACAGACAATTCCAATATTTGGTTAAGTTCCTGGTAGTGAATTTGACTAGAGCTCAGTAAACGTTTGATTCTTTCTCAGAATCCACTTCACCGGCCTCTTTATTTTTAATTCCCTCGATGTTTTAATAGCCCGGCAAAGTTGTCACACTTTCAGCTCTGTGGTTCGGCACACACAATTTAGCACAATATCGATTCTGTTTGTTAACGTTTAGACACCTTGTTAAAAAAAAACCTTATCCGCGCACTTGAAAGAAGCGTCTGAAAACGGATTCTTACGTCAGACATATAAGCCAACAAAAACACTGAAACCTAACAAATTAAGGAACGTGAAGATTGAGATTATCGTATTGGGGAGTGGGGACAGACGTAGGGCCTAATGTGTTTGTGCTGATAATGGTACTTAAAACAAGATCACGCCTTGGAATTAAATTTTAATATAAATAATTTTTGTGCTAAAACTTCTATATTTATCAGAAGCATAGGAAGAGAAAATATTTTTTCGGGAGTTGTGCTGGACAGTTTATTTATTCATAATTTAACCCCTTATACAATGGCAACAATTGCATGGAGAAGCGATTGATACTTAATAGAAAGGGGAGATAGAAAGAAAGTGGATTGTTGATGCCTTTCTTTTGACTTGGTGATGCTGGCTTACGGACAATAAAACTGTTTCGGCTAAGTTACCAATCAATCTCACTAACTCTCCCTCTGCATTGTACACAATGCATAGCTTCAGCCACACAATGTCCTCATTGTTCTTGTCGCTGCAGCTGTTTGTTATTAACTATTAATTGGGGTTTTACGCCATTACTAAGGTTGTTTCACTAACACGACGGCGTGCCAGACTAATGGGCGAAAGAAACCATCCTCAACAACTCTGGCAACGGCCAAGCCCGCCACGGGACACAACCACAAATCGGCTTACCTTAGCTCAGAGAGTATCAGGGCACAGAGAGCTCACGCCAACCACTCATAAAAACAAAAACATTACAAGAATGGCGAATAATATTGTCTCGAATTCATTAGGTATCACATCTTGCGGATGAACTTCCGTGTCCCTTTTAAATTTGACCCAGCAGCACGTTGTAAACCGACGAGTATCTAATTCCATAACTAAAACCTGTAAGCAAACACAACACTTTCTCTAAACGTTTGTCCCAATTACTGCACAATTTACAGGTAAACTAAAAGCCACTCACCCTATTTCTGTCTTCAAACATCAATCTACTATATCGTGCCAACTCTCAGGCAATGTATTTTTTACTGGAATCACCAATCTGATTAATCGTTTCACATAGTAACATTAACTTACGGAAGTTATGATTAATTAATTAATCAAGTCATTCAACACAAATTAGGAAGGGGACAATGGAATAGGGACAAACTGCAAAATATCTTATGTGTTCCTTTATTTGTTGATTTCTTTTAATTATTTGGTTGGTGCTTACAGTCGAAATTGAATGGCAAATTTATTATGGTGCAAAGCCAGAAAGAAATCTGATAAAAACAAAACGATATTCGCAGCGTGCCAGAAACTTCTCTTATGTAACCAAGGTCCAAACGGTGGTTCGAACCTATACCGGGTAGAATGAAGGGGACTCAGCACTGCACTGCGGTAATGTTATAACAACAGTGGGTGACCTGAGTTTTAACACGTCAGATAAATACTCGCCAATGATTAAACATAGAACAACGTTTGAAGGATCAATAGAGCCCAGAGTGGAAGACATTGCCAACACTGATTTGTCTTTGTTCAGACTTGTATTTAATGTAGTCGTGATGAGCTGATAAGGAAATGAACATTGACAGTGTTAACGAATGAGCCTCTCGAGACAGTTTTAATCGTCTCCAGTGATGGGGTTTCATTATCACAAGCAGCGTGGTCACGGACGATCGACACTGACAGACAATCCCAATATTTGCCAATCGTTCCTGGAAGTCAGTGGCCAAAGCTCGCTAAAAGATTGATGCTTTAGCAGAATAGATTTCAACGGCATGTCGGTTATCAACACAAGAATTCCAAAAATATTATGTCATTGCTACGTTTCGCCGTATTAAATTAAGAGAGATATTCTGTAACAGTTGTTATTTTCTCGCGACAATGCCCCAAGGAGTCGTCTACAAATTGCGTCAAGTTGAGATGGTATAGATTTTTAGTTTAGTTGCTGAATCGTTCCTGGAAGTCAGTGGCTAAAACTCGCTTTAAGATGGATGCTTTTGAAGAATAGATTTTAACGGCATGTCTGTTATCAACAGAGACATGTTTAAAAACACACATAAAACTGCCACCTTCCGAATTCTGCATATAAATGTTGAAGCACCTTGTAATATATCTTTAAATTTTCATTAGCGATTAAAACAACGAATTTAGATAGAATTGGTTTATGCTTGCCACACCCGTTTTTACCAAAAATACCATGGCAAAATACGGATAATGCTTAGATATGTCTTTGCAGGAAACAAAAGACAAGTTATTAATACATTACCGTGTTTATATCTGGGATTATAGTCACAATGTGATAGGCAGTTGGAGAAATAGCCAGCTAGGCGAGGCTCATTACAGTTTCTCCGGATAGGCAGAAACACATTCGTTAAAATGCAAAGGGATATGGCCTTTCATTGCATACTATAGTTTACTACATGTCTGTTTCCATATGTGTAAGATCATCTTGTCGCTTATCTGTTGTTTTCTTCTTTTTTGTTAACTTTCGGCCCAGCATCATTTGTGCATTGTCTGCCATCAATGATCTAAAACATTCTTCTTAGAAACACAACTGTCCCTAATGTCTTAACAAATTTAAACAGACTAACCAGTAAACTAGAAATAGATAACAATATTCGAATCAGTGTATGAGTATGACGATCACTTCAAAAACCAACATGTGCAAGAATAAAAAAAATTGTCCTACCTATGTTTTATCGTAATAAATTAAGAGCGATATTTTACAGCCGTTGTATCAAGTGGGTTTTTTTTCGCGACAATGCCCCTATGACTTGAAGTTGAAGATGTGTAAGTTGAGATGGTCGCAAAATGTCTTTTTACACGAAACCGTATCAGGAAATACCCACGGTAAGGAGTCCCTGAAAAAGGACACAGACATGCTGGTCAAGAAGAAAGGGTATTGAAAATGGCGATAAATCCAGACAAACATCTGCCGCAGCGTCTTCATGAAATTCCTGCTTCTAATGTGAAATTTTATACCGATATGTATTCGCAATAAAACATAAGTTTTTTTTTCACACTGATAACGTAGTAAGAAGTAACTTATTCGCCAGCAGACACAGCTACACAAATACATATACTCTATCAAATTGCCTGGCATAAACCGTAATAGATCTATCGAGTGAGACGGTGTTAAAAAAATGTATCGGTCAAATAACACGGTCTATAAACCAACGAAATGAAATTCCTTCGCAAATAGCAAATATATATATGTGATTTAATCCCCTTTTCTATTACGTAATAGATCGACCAGAATAGAGCCGTGAAGAACGTAAAAAAACTGAATAAAAACACATAAACGCATGCAGTCAAATTTAGGTCATCCATCTATCATACGAGGAATATAACTGGGCGTAAATCTTAAAGTAAAACATGTTGGTTAGACCGCAAAATGTGGCGTACAACACCAATCAATATATCAATCAATTAATAACACTGCAGCCTATCAAACTAAACACCGCAGCTGCTTTAAGTGTTCATCCGTTATAATAATGTGCACGCATTATGGATATAGTACAAATGTTAATCACACTCAAGAGCCGATCAGGCTTATAAGCGATAAGCGCCTGTTACCACCAGAGGAGGTCCAAGGGCGCTTGAGTTTTCTCCCTTCTTGTGATATACAATGACAGTAATCCAATAAAAACGCAGTGGTTAAATCAAACCGCTACTTTATTAAGGTGAAATGGCATGGAAAGTGATTGAGCTGAATCGACATGCGCAACAACGGACAAAGAAGAAAGGTAATTGTTTATCCTCAAACAATGGATTACTGGTGAGCCATGTACTTTAAAGAGAGCATTTGTGTTGTAAAGTTTGTACCCTGAGACCGACTACTTGGCCGTATCAGATATGTTAATGGGCAACAAATACAAAACTGTGTCGCCATGAGTTGACAAAAAGCCTTATGGGTGGATGTCTGACGTTGGCTTTTCGCCTCCAGGCTTTATCAATTTTTTCAGAGAAATCAAATGCCTATTCGACTCGGAGCTACTCATTAAAGGGCTTATGATATTGTCCGGTTCGTTTGTTACAGCGGATAGAGATAGCAGATTATTCCGTAAAGAATTAGCTATTAGAGCATTTTCGGAATGGAACAAGAGTAATTACACAAACGATTGGGTCTAAATGCTGGATTTAACTACGCTGGATAGGGTTTTACTTATAGTGTATCTTATTTTTGAACTATATATACGAGTTTTGAGAGGCTTCACTAAACCAGTGAGAAAAAAAAAGACAAATACAACTTTGTACATATTGGAACGTGTACATTCACAAGCTGTGGTTTAGGTATAGTGGCAACTGTACCATTACAGGAGTTCATGTCTGCTGAGATAATTATTGCTAATATCAAAAATCGCGAGGCAGTTGCCGCTATACCTGATGATGGGGATAGCCTTTCCCGAAAGCTTGTGAATACACACGTCCAAATATAATACAAAGTTGTATTTGTCGGTTTTTTTTTTTCTCACTTGTTTTTTTTTTAACTAGTCTGACATTTATAACTCATTTCCATATGGTGATAATTATTTGCTAATAATTTATACAGCCCATACGCATATTCTTACTCTCCTCGTTTCTTTTTCTGTTTAAAAGGGCTGTTTGGAAGGGCTGCGAGTGGGCCATGTTAAAGATGTCTGCTGAGAGAATTACTGCTAATATTTAAAATGTATTTCATGCATAATGTGGTCACAACAATTATGCTTAATTTTGTCAGCGATTAGTTGAACACCAATCACGAAAGTATAACAATTTAAGTGGCACTGAAACAGTTTTGCAAGAACATTCAATATTATTATACATTATTAGCACAACCTGTATCGAAACAACTGTCTCTGATAATTTATTAACCAACCATTACTGGATTTTATGCTAAACTAAAAATAGTCACAATATTCTCATCCAAGTTTTGGGGAATTAAATTGCTCTGGATCGCACAAGTCTGATAATAGATTTCCAAATAATTTGTACATCTTTGTTTTGTTTTATGAAAGTAAGAATTATTTCCTTTGATAGAATTAAAAATATAGTCTGTTCGCAGCGAGACCTTCGGGGGTGAAGTTATATATACAAGCAGTTGAGATCAAAGGGAAACGACATTTACTCAAGAACATAAAACTGTTGTTTAAGACGAAATCATATCAAAATGGTGTAAATGCTGATTACAAAAAAACTTACATCAGAATATAGGAAACGCATAAAACCGATAGGATAATTAGTTGAAAAAAAAATATAGATCCAATTGATGCTAGGTTTCAAGAACATTCCATCTGTCACAAACTGATGTGTAAATGAGATTTTTAGACCGACATGCTGTCACTAAAAGAAACACAGCCAGAACGAATCATGAGGTTTTGACTCGTATAATGCATTTTAAAGTGTTTAATAAGCCGACAAAAAGAGTGGTCTCTAGCCATGTTATTAAATACATATTCTATTAAGTTACATTCTACAGGAGGTTTATGGAGGGCGAGAGGGTTTGCCGATATACCAAAAACAAAACAATAAATACACTGAGCGTTTTTGTGTAAACACATAGCTGTCTCCTATAATGTAATTAAATATAGAATTTGTCCATCAAACAGCACGATGTATAGACCGACTTAAATATCATCTACACAGATTAGACATATATATATGTCTCTTGTCATACGTGATTTAAGGCCATTATCTATAGATAGATATTCTTTATTTAAAAACTCGATGACTCACATAGGTACGAAACCTCTTTTCATGGAGGTCGAGAATGAAGTAATATATCGAGTGGGTGCGAGAGAGGCAGCCCGCATATACCAGACGAAATACACAGTCAAATACGATTAACCAGCGAAGTTATAAACATCCCCATAAAGAGAAAAAGTATGGCAGAATAACAAGAACACAGTTTCTCTTGGTCTTCATCTGTGTAGGGTTAGGCATTCGCTCATCGATACAGTACAACTGTAAATCACACCCCTGAAGCACCAAATCACACGAGAGCTAAACGTCCGTAAGCACCTTTCCTTCTTTCCTTTATATTGTATATTATGTTTATGGTAATCATAGACAAATGCAGTAGTATGTTAAATAGTAAGCATAGCTAAAATACGACTGGTTAAATTCAAAACACTCCTTCATAATGGGAAATGGTTCGGAGAAATGATTGAGTTGAATCAGCATAGCAATAATGTGTGATACCGTTAAATGATAAAAATACGGCACAAAACTTCTGCTAAATATGGAACAATAACGTTAAATGGATTATAAATATTTGTCACAATTTAGCCAGCCCATTCAGACCAGGGGGTATTTTCGATTCCTTTGCTAAATAAGCTTTGTGTAACAATTATTCGGCAACAATTATAGCCAAAAACCATGTTTCCCAACACCTTCCACTTCTCCCTAACTACTTGGAAGGGCCGTGAAAGGGGTCGTGACCAAGGCATCTGCTATACGAAATATTACTGACATTTAACACATAATTTGCGCATAATGTATCTGTAACGATTTTTTTTAATAGGTCACAGATCACATCTATATGCCTTTTCAAAAAGTTTGGTGCGAGTCTAAACTGTATAATTTAGTCACAAAAGTGCTAGATACATTGATTCTATACAAGGCACGACATGTTTAAAACAACTCTCTACCTAATTGTAACATCTAAGAAAATTACTGTATAATTCTTGGAAAACGAAAAGTAAATAACAGTATTTACCAATGCCTTTCAACAATAAACCGTAAAATACCGCTAGTTATACCAAGACACAGCTGAATAAAATCGCACGATCTGAGAAATCCAAATATAATTTTCTAATTTTAATATTTACCTTATTCAGTTTAAATAATATTAGTTGGAAGATGTATTTAATATTGTTTTCGCACTACAAGGCCCCGGGAGTTGTCAGGGAGAAATGGTTTTTAGAAATAGCTGAGATCAAAGAGTAGCAACGTTTGCCTAAGGAAACAAACATGTTGTTTTAGACGAAATCATATCAGGAATTGTGTATTTACAGATATAAACCTTTATCAGAATGTAATAAATTCCTAAAATTGATAGGATAATTAGTTCTAAAAAATAGAGCCAATTGATGCTATTTCAAGAACATTTCCTCTATCTGAGAGCAGCTGTTTAACTAGAACATTTCCTCTATCTAATAGCAGCTGTTTAACAGAGGTTTTAAGACCGACATGCTGTCGCTATCAGAAAGATATTCAGTGCGAACATCAGATTTTTTACCACGATAATGTAGTTAAAAGTGTTTAAATAAGCCGACAAATAGAGTGGTCTCTATCAATGTGAATAAATACATATTCTATATGTATATTATTAAATACAGAGCGCTCTATTCTAACCCCAAATAGGTCGAATGTCGACTTTAAATTAAATGTCTGCAAAGCAATAAATGTATGGAACATTTGTGTACATTCTGACTAAATGCCTCATATAAAGTCATTAAATATATAGCTGGTCTATCAAATAACATCATGTCTAAATCATGCACAATGAACGTCATATACACAATGTGTAAATAACTTACCACAATCTGTGAACTATTTCTTAGTATATGTGATTTAAACACATTTCCTATCAGTAATTGGCTAACCACGCATTAAAACAGAAGAAGAGAGAGATGCAGGACATAAATACAGTGCACAAAATACAGACTGGCATGCACTCACAATACGGTTAACCTTTTTTTATAATTATGATGATCTCTGTTACATTAGAGGCATAACGGAATGTTTCTCAGACAAGCAATGTTAATAAGAACGCAGCTATGCCTACTGTTCAACCATTATAGGTTATCGCTGTAGTACCAATGTAAAACACACCAAGAGCCAGCCTCTCAGGCTCGTAGGCCAGCTAAGCGTCTGTAACCAACCACCAGAGGAGGCAAGGAGTACTTGAGTCCCCGCTTTCATAATATGTTATGTCGATGGTTCCCTACAAAACCCTGTAAAGACGGTTCAATTACGATTGGGAGAATCCAGCTAAATCATGCTGATTCATATAAGGGATTTACTATCACCAATACGTTTGAAACGTTGGAATCCGCTTTCCAAATTTGTCACGTCATGGAGAGTTAAATTCAAAAGTTTCAGTTTAAATTTATGGTATTAAATTCCTGACTTAATGTGTAACTTTTTCGCCATATGAAGAGGAGGTGGACGCTACAGTGCTTTGAGACTGATTTGTGATAATAATAATCATAATCCTTTATTTTTGTCGATAAATTCGTTCCGGCAAAAGGCAACGATCTTCCACCCGTCGACCGTAAAAATACTTCTATGCATATAAATACAAATAACAATACGCGCATATACTGTTTACATACTTAGCAATTACACAGTTATTGTTTCGACACAGATGTATTACAAGCAATCATGCAGTACGACAATACATGATAGTGAAACCGAAGAACAATACTAACAGTACAATGTCCAATGTAGGTTTCCTTCTCACAAGAATAGCTTGTTTGTTTGTTTGTTTGATTGGTGTTTAACGTTGTACTCAAGATTTTTTTTACCTATATGACTTACTAATTTGCGTTGCCGGTGTATGGTGAAAAACCGGGAAGAAACCTCGTAAAAACAACCCCGCGAACTCCGCAGCCACCGGAAAACTTCCGTTATATTACACATCAGTTTGTGTTTGAATAAGTGTCTAATATGTGTTAATATTTTATGATAGGTAAATACAAATTCCCAGACACTTCTGTTATACACCTGCTCCTCACGCTTTGTCAAAACACAAACTTAATGACACCGCAGAGGCTGATCTGATCCAATGCACTTAATCACAATTGGTAAGACCACATCACGCACGACCTCACGCAGGTAGGCCGAGTATGAAATGGTTCATTTGAACTGTTGTTTTAAGTCAACGAATCCCAAGACAAATATTGCCGAAATATCCGCATTTATGACACAGCATCTTTTCTACAGTATAGTTACGATCAGTTTCTCCTATAATTATCGGTCACTAAAATACCCTTAAATATATATATTTCATAAAATGTCTATACCATTATAATTATAGCTACGAGCAGATACGTTAGAGAAATTTCCCCTAATATATCAGAATTAAAACTTAATTCGGATACTTATACACGGCGCGGTAGTTCACCTGCCAATCTACTGCTGTGGCGTTAAAAAAAGGTCCCGTTCAAATAATACAGAATCCCATGTACATAATTAAAAAAAAACACTTCCATTATAGGCCATGTTTTCGCGACGTGTAAGACCTGAAGCCACTATACAGTCAGTGAAATGTTATTACTGTTTCTAATAAAACTAAACATTATAAAGGAAGAGAGAATTACGAGGCTTTAGAGGGTTACGCCGAAAATGAATGCAAATGGGATTTGAATTGTGCTGGGAAATGTACAAGCTAGAACAATCTCTATAAAAGCTTTTACTTCAACTCCGTGCACACTCTTATATCGGCTGGTTTTACCAACGAGACCAATTGTGTATAGTCCTTACGATGTTAGCGTAATTGGACACCACAGAGTTGGTCACTTCCACAACAATGCTCTTTTTTATAGCAAGGTAACAAACTTAGCATACAAAAGAACAAACATTAACAAGACTTCAAGTAAATCGAACTGTTTGCCCGTATAAAAAGCATTCCAGTTTACTGCTGCAAGAAACAAAGTCCATTCTTGTAAAGACCAATATGGCAAAAGACTGTGGGTTGGAACTTCTCAGTGTATTTATCCCAACGGTTCAATGTCAAATGACATCGTTCACAACCATTTTAGACACCGACTAAACTCAGTCCCGTGAACAATCGTGCCACATGGAAGTTAACCAAATTTGACAAGAATGTGATCATCTGGTTTCAAACTACAAATCGAAAACCAAATTTGCCACCAGATGGCGCCAACTACAGGCTCACATACGCCAAACACACTTGGAATATTTGTACCCAGTTAAATTAGTATCTGATGAGCAGTTTTCGAGTAAATTGATAATGGTTATTCTTGGGCAATTGGGCACCAGGTTGTGTCTTCTGTAGTTGAACTATTTATATAGGCCAAAGTCGATCAATCACATACGACATCGTGTAACATTGAGACTTTAAGCAAGTTTAATACCAATCTGATTATCGGTTTATTATGTGCTGATTATCTGATTATCAACCGGAAAACAATATCCCCCCAAGTGGCGCCTCTTATAGGCAGGCACAACCATGCATATCCTAATCCCACACAACATCTTGCTAGATGGAAAATGTGTACAAAATTGCTAAGAAAATGGTTCGACATCTTGTCACATAGACTATTACCACCAAGTGTGGTTAGAATCCGATACGTGATTTTAAAGTTAGTAGCTGGAAACCGAAAGGTGAATTGTGGACAACCTCATGCCATATCTACCACGTGAGCCTATAAGTTTGGACCAGAAACAAGACCGTCTTACTGCGACTGCCTTTTCTTGGACGCTTCAACTGAACAAACGAATACCGTGTGGCAATATCAAATGTGTCTCTGAAATAGTCTGTACTTTTGGTTGTTTTTCCCCTGCAAGAACTAGGAAGAACGTTAAAGTAAAATTGTCTACAAATTGAAGTGTGGCGAACGAGACTCTTTCTATATTGGCATTGATCTAAACGAAAGAATGCAGAGACAAGCATAAACCATAACAAAAACTGCATGGCGACCACAGCATTGTCAAACAGCATTATCCGAAAAAAGCAGAGCATTCTATATTGGCATCCAGCAAAAACAAACATAATTTATTAATTAAAGAATCCCTGTTTAGTTCCCAACTTGAACCTGATCTAAACAACAACATTGTGTTAATTTATAACGATTTTAAAACGTACATATGTGACCCTCAATGACTTTTGTAATTACCTATTGTTATATATGCCTTTGTGCTATTCTGGTATTCCGTAGGGCACTTAAATTACATGCATATGAGCGGTTTTAAGCTTGCACGAGTTTCACAACTAAACTGTTGAGAATACGACCCCTTTTATGTATATATATATTGTTTGAATTTTTTAAATGCGCAATTGTCATTTAACGAGAAAATAGGATAAGTGCATTCCGAAAGCATGGACTTTAGTAATGATATGTATTTACTGTCGTGTGTTTTATTATAGGCAAACGATATGTTTACCAATTTGCTTATATTTCCAAGTCACATTGAAATCAACACCGAGAGGAAAGTAACGAATTAACCCTTTCTAACGGAGAGCTGCGGAGAATAACCCACGAAACAATTTACCTGCATCGAAGGTCGTTGTGATAGTTTGCAAATATGAATCATAGAAAATATATTTATAGCATTGTTATACAAAAAAAAACTCAAAGTTGCTGCGGTATTAGTATGTAATGTCGCTCTGTCATAAGGCCTAAAAGATACTGTCACATCAGTATTGAGTTCACATACTGCTGTCTGGAATTGTAAAATATAAAATGCTTAATGTGCCCTTCCCAGCTGTATTAGGGAGCAGACCACTGTTATCCAGATATAAGGCCGCGAATGTGTACCGAATCTAACACGTATGTTATTAATGTAAAATTCTTAATGTGCATCTTCGTAACGGTGTACATGGGCATACTTTTGACCACATATTAGGCGACAACGTGTAAGCACATATGAAGCGACTAGCACTGGGCTGAGACCCAAGGCTGCACGTGCGAATCTAACACGGTGTAAGCCAATACTCGTCAGTACTTTAAATTTCCCATTAGAGCTTGTGCCATTGATTCCAAAACTAAATATAAAATCCACATGAAGTAATTATAACGGTCGAATATAAGGCAACGGCATCGGTTACTAAGCCAAATATGATAGCATTCGGATAACAAATTTCAACAATTATATTCTATTCTAGACATTTTATTTACATTACAATAAAAGCTTACATTACTTTGAAAAACCGCATACATCGTGTATTAAATTGAATAGGAAAATACACAATAGTTTTAAAACCCGGACAATAGAATTTTCTTGGAGAAGAGAAAAACATTGAAGTATTCGGGCTGTTTTTGGAAGTTTGGAGCAGGCAAAGGGGCTTACTTTAAACCTGAACTGAGGAATACAAAGAGTTGAAACTCAACATTAGTATTAAAACAGACGGTCGAAAACAGTGTAACTCTTAATGATGCACGCTTTTAAAGAAAGGCAATGGAGAAAAATATCCAATCTTCCATGAAAAAAGAGGATAAGTCGTTTTAGTAGTCAACTCAGACGATATTTGGATTCAAATTTTGGACTTAATTCCTAGACTTAGGTCCCTAAAGATTTGTTATTGATTAGTAAAAGAAGGTCTTACCATGTGCTGGCACGTACAAGTTAAGGTTAAGACAGTCCTCGTCCTGATCCCGACTGTATTCGATGAATTTCGATCTTTCTTCTGCTAGAGCCAATGGTAGTTGTTTTTCAAGTTCCACCTCGTCCAAGACTTTCTGAGGACAAGCCGGGTTTTGTTTAAGCGCCGCACGGACCCCGTCCCAACTTTCCGTGGGGCCAGTGGGTGGCATAAATCGCAGAGAACCCTGCATTAAAGAACCATATTGGATGCCGTAATACACCTCCACAGGTTGAAGTGTAGGATCCTGGAAATCCCAGAGCATTCCCCGAATTCTCCCGTATTTCGTGTCCACAACACGCTGACTTAACTGTTTCACACGAACGCTGAGGTAAGGCGGGCAAATAAACAGTGTAATCCAGAGTAAACCCGAGCCAAGCGTTTTTACAGAACGACACATTTTTCTAGCGAACAGGTCGTTAAATGTCTATTCTAATAGCACCGTAACGTCGAATGCTTCTCATCTAATCTTCTTGCTTTTAACAAGCGGAATAAAACTCTCAACGCGAGAGCATTGTACTGGCCGGCTTAAGGTTTCCTGGCCTCGAAGCTGGCTTGTCTTTGGCAGACAGCTGCAGCTCGCACATGGCCCGCTGATATAATAGCTGTGTTGTTAGCGATCGGAAGGAGTTAGCCGGACGGTGGACTCTACAGAGAACAGCAGCCTCAACAAGTACCTAGTGTCGGACGCAGCAGCTTCCAGCCTCACTTCGCCGCATCGTCAGCGAAACTGAGTTAGAATTCTCCTCATGTGTTTCCTTCCCTCATCGATTTTATATACTAATTACGTCTGTAAGCCATTGTTTTATCTGGAGGGTGCAGTAATTACTAGCGTGTCGCACGAAACACGGCAGTTTCTATAGGTTAGAGTGGATAGCCGGTCTGAAGGATGGACCGCTACAGAAGATCGATGCCCTCTCATAGTGTCAATGGCATAATAGCGACACTTTCTCTCCATCGTTACATCTGCTGGCTGTAAAACACAGATACACGCCACCTCTTACTCCGGCAGTTTAGGCCCCACGGGAAATGTTACTAGTGTGTAAACAGACTGTACTAATGACGAAGTTCTTAATATTGCCGAAGGCTTTGCGCCACGGGCACGTCTTTTTTTCTTCTTTTCACTAAAGATTGGAATCACGACATATCGATGTAGACGTTCTTGAAGCACACTCCTCATTCCACTTGTGCAATGATAACCCCGTTGAGATGATACGATAATTTCCCCGAGGTACGATTCGAGAGAGAATTAAAATGCTTAATGACACAATTGAGATAAATCCAGGAAAAAGTACCTCTAACCCTAGGTTAATTATCGTTCTTTTTTGTTTATTTTATTTGTAGAAAGTATGGGAGCCGAAAAAAAGATAATTATTGTATTACAACTGCCAATTTCAAATCATATTATACAGTAATTAATTTTAGATTTGCCTCGCACAGCCTACCCTAGAGCATTATTATCGATTATCTGGAAATCGAATATTCCAAAATATCTGTTTTTGTTGTTCAAGGGTATAGTGGGTACACACAAACGCACCGTGATATACGCCAGCAGTCTCTCCCATGGGAGAGAAATATTAGCTATTTTGGATACGTAGCTGACGTGCATGTCAAATACACATGACAGAATTGGCAACCTTTTGTGTATTTGACAGGCCGCTTATGCAGCTACATAAGAACCACTTAAGCTGCCTATAGACCCGGAGAATATATAAATGCTATACCATGTACTTGATGCGTTTGAACCTGTTTAATAGACAGAAGAGATTAACACTTCCAACTAAACTGCTCAACTAAAACAGATACCGGACCGTTCCCGTGAAATATGTAGACTTATCTCGCTAAAACCGTTTTATTTATTATTGTTTAACGTCGTACTCAAGAGTATTTGACGAGTTTGCATTACCGTTGTATGGTGAAAAACCGGGACAAAAGCTTTCAGAAAACACTAGTCGATCGCTTCATCCACCAAAAAACTCCCCTTATATGCTGAAGCTCGACAGGGTGAATCGAACCTATACCGATTACAATGAAGGGGAGAGAAATCCAACTCTCAGCTAATCCCCATGCCACGGGGCGGACTCCCCTACAACCTAAGTCCCTCTCGCTAATCTAGCTCAGGAATTCCGATCATCTCCCTGGCTAATCGCCAAGTGGTGGGATGTCTTCTCTGTGGCTTGTAGAAATCCGGTTGGTTTCTTGATCCGTTTAAACTGGTACCGCCGTTACATCAGTGAGACACAGCCTAACAAATCAAATAAACGAACCTCGAACCTGCTTGATAATAAATATAAGTATTCATTTAAGATTAAAGAGGCGATAAGAAACATTTACCCTGGTTGTGTCTGACCTTGAACTGTGTCAAAGAGTTCTATTCGAGGCTCTAGTAAAGAAACATTAAAAAATACCTCGGCAATTCAGCCAAAATGTATAACCGTTTGCACCTTGGAATGTAACAAATTCTTACGATATGATTATTTTCTTGTTCTTTGTGATATTTAGAGAAAGTTAGGAAGAATACAAGCCTCTAGTATAGGGTGTAGATATATGTGGCTATGGCATATGAGGTGCCAGTGTACGCACGTTAGAGACGTATTATGACTGGGATTAATGGTACTAGATTAAGAAGAGGGGAAGCTGATCGATATCATGGGTGAAGTAGAGAGAGGAGCATGGACGGATGGCCTGATCAACCCCATTCTCACACAATTCAATGAAGATTAATCAATTTATTTGTACACTACTCCGACACTTCGCCCTGCCATAATATTTTAAGTGCCACTTACTAGGCTCATCAGAAGATAGAACAAGATCATTTTTTACACATAGAGAACAAGCGACTGTCTATAAATGTATAGTGGAATATAGACATATACAGACAGTTATTCAAATTCTGTTGATGTGCCGCAATGGTAGTGACTATAGCTCCATAAAAGATAGTTCCGTTTGTATTTTAAATAATTGACTTTGTGATTAAGTGTAATAATACTAATGAATAAAGGAATCGGTGCAAGATTAATAGTGACAAAATATATTATATCTAAGATAAATAAGGTAATAAAACGACATAAATTTCATTACACATATTTATGATAGATTAATTTTGGAAAATATGTAAAGGTAACACTCAAATTGCGAAATATATCAACTTACGATGAAATGTATATCAACTAAATGTAAAGTGTACTGGTTGCAAATGACGAAATATACTAACTCAAGACGAAATATACTAACTTATGATGAAACATATCTACTAAATAAAAGGTGTAGAAGTTACAAATGACGAAATATATCAACTCAAGACGAAAAATATCACAAACAGTTCTTGTATGAATTAATATTTTATACAAAGTTACTAATAACGAGATAATTCACGTTAGGTAAGCGAATATGACATTAATATTATTGTTCGTATTTTAATCAAACACGGCTGACAGAGGTGTGTTTTTTGTCGGATAGCCCGATTCGCAGATAGTTGGTCCTGCATTCATTATCAAGTAACTTGTCTTTCTCGGGACAAGGTGAAGTCCTTGTTAACGTTACTGTCAGATTAGATTAAAACAACAACCAGTAAGTGTCATATATATGTACCATATTTAGATTTGTCAACTAATGCGGTGTGTCATTATATACTGTGGTGTCTTGTAAGGCCCGTCTACATCTGATTTTAATAATACAAACTTGGCTTTCTTAGATAATCTGACGAAACGCATTACAAGTTATACATTTTGAGAAATCACGTGCTAGATATCCAAATTTATTTAAAATAAAAACATAAAGACACACTCCCAAAGACTTTGTGAAAGAACAAAAATACGAAATTAATATATATTTTATTAACTCCGTCAATAAATTTATTTTTGTTCGCATAAACATGCTGAGATGCTGAGTCAATGTCTTACATGGCGGTTAATTTTATTCATCTGTGGCTTCAGAAATAACATTTTAGGCTCTAAGTTTTAGTAATCTCATTGTCGGGAGTCATTCTAAGTGGCCTATAACCGAGGTGACTTTACCAGACGTTTAACAAGTGACCAGTCCTCTTCATATGCGGATGAGATCAGCTGTCAGGTGGCGGGCTCCCACCGTAACGTAAATAAAACATTATGAACACTTAAACACTCTTCGTCAGTGTAACTTGATTATGCCACTCCGCACTTAATTTAGAGACAGACGCTGTCACACTCCTATGGTGATATAATAGTGGTTTGAGACGAAAGTAACTGCTCTAAGCGAAGACGTATGTGTGTACCGCAGTATGAATGGACCGATTGGGCCACATAAGGCTAGAAGAGCAACCCTTGAGAAGGCTGATAGACTATAACACTCTTACACCGATGACACAGCTGTAAACAGACAGACGGAGAACAAAACCAGTACAGAACGTGGTAGTATAGTCTATGGACTTGATAGGGAACTTAAATCTACCGAGTACGTGCTGGAATCGATCAGAGTGTTAGGTAATTCCAACCCATCATTTATTAACCATACCTAGAGTGCTACAGGCGAGACACTCAAAACGGCCATTAATAAAAGTACACGGCAAATGCTGCTGCACAAAATATAATAATTCATTTTGGTTATTGATGGGTGTTTCAGGCTTAGTTTTGTTCTCCTGGCTTGTGTTGCATATTTAATAGCGCCCAGAGCCTGTGTTCGAACAAATGTTTTCAAAGCCCATCTGATACGTTTTTCTTTGGTGATAACCACTTTAGATTATCAGGGAGTCATATAACACTTAAACTAGTACACGAAAAATGTAGCTATTTATTTGTTGTGTTCGTGGGTCTTTAGACGATAGGCTCGTTTTAGCAGACATATAATCTGTGTTTATATTGTTCAGACAATAAACCCAAAAGACTGTAGAAGCAAGTAAGCTGTGAACAAGATCGAGCTAGTTTCCTCTGGTAAAATCATTGCTGACGGTGTTGGGTTTTGAAGGCTTGTAAATGTGTCGATGTTGGTCCGTCGGCGCATTTACCGCCCAGTGAACGGGAAATTGATACGGTTAGAATCATGATCAGCTGTCACTCAAATGTCAAACACAGATTGAAACGCTTGAAACGTACATAAACATCAATCAGAGGCGTGGTTTTGTCTGGCAGTCGTCCCACGAGCCTTGTTATTTTCTCAGATATTTTGTTTATTTTCAACCATTTTGCCTGACTGATGAAACGCGTGTCCCTGTGCTTTTGAAAATTTACTATTAGAGAAATAAATATACAAATACCTGCACGTAGTTTAGAGGGTATGATGACTGGGGCATAAAGATGTATTTAGAGCCGCTCACTTGCCAGTTTGCCTCAGCTGTTGTTTTGCTTCATGAAGAGTGGAACAGGCGCGTCGTACAGCTAGCCAATCACTTACTTCTATGATCTACCTACTATGCAATACAACAAGCTTATATGCCACCTATAACCAAGTTACCCTTCACATAACAGTTTCTGGCTTGCGTGAAAATATGACACTGTTAATTTTACAAGTTATGTTTACTATTTATATTGGCTGTCTTTCAGTTTGAAGATCAAAACAGTGAAAAAAACAATACCCAAATATTAATTTTTGCAACTAATATTATTTTCAAGGTAAATATGTCTCTAACTTGTGCAACATGATGTTATTTATTCTGTAAAATGACATTTTCAGCAGCAAATAATACTTAAGAATGTAACATATTTATATTGCAGGAATTTTAACTGAAAGTAATTTATAATTAGTTGAATATATAGCTGTAAAATATGTGTATGATTTTAGAAATGTAAATACCAGAAACATCATGTATATGAGTAATTATAAAGAAAAATTGATTGTGTAAGAAATGATAAATAAATCTTATTCCAGAAAAGAAATCTTGCTCAGCGATTGCTTTGAGGAATACATCCCTGTTTTAAACTCAACGGAAAGAGAAGATTAATGATATGTGATATTACTTTTTAATGTATTCTTTTATTTAAAGTAAAGAAACTGAAACTAAATTAACGTTTACACTGCAATGCCTGCTACCACAGCAATTCTTCGACTACAAAGTGGATAATTAACAAACTCAGAAAAAGCTAAAAATGCAAGTTATTTTCATATAATAATATATTCTTTCTGATTAACTTGAAATGCTGCAGTTTTTCGTTGGCTGAATGATTGTGTATGTTCACCCTTGTCGAATGAAGGACTGACACACGGATGTAGTTCATAAACCTGTACAGGGAACAAGAATAGCCACGTTAAGACCCGAAAGGAAATCTGTCACATTCACAAGTCACTGGAGGCCTAACGCCCTGCTCAGCTCCGTGTAACAATGAAGCTAAGCTCACAAACAGCTGTTCATCTTAAAAGAGTTCCGCGAACGCTTTGTTGGCGCGGAATTTGCCTTCGGTTATTTCTATGCAGATTTTAATACTCCTTTCATGGTTCCAGTTAAAGGACAAAATGACCTTGACAGTTGTTGCAGCATTCTAATATTGTAGCAGTTCTTAAAACTTATTGGTTTGATTGATTCAAGGGAGGCTACTCTCTTGAGCATATTTCTCACATCAGTTACCTCCTCTTCATGTTATTTTTCTGCGTTCCTTTCAGAGAATGTTTCTCAAAGTAGCGCTTTAATTGTCACTTTTTATTTTACATTCAATTCAGAACAGTTATAGAACAATGACTCTAAATGAACTTAAAATTATTTGAATTTATTTGAAATAAATCTGTCGGTATATCATGAGCATCACGAATTAATCTGAAGCGTTACTTTTCAGTGCTTGTGGATTTATTCTGTAACTTTGGCCGTTTCTCTGATATCGGATGTTTCTGTAACGCCTGTTTCATCAATCTTAACATCATTTGTTGTCCGATAAGGCTTTCGTTACTTATTGGTCTCTATTACCTAAAGACTGCACATTTTCATACGAGTTGAAGGTACTTCACTTCTATATCCCCATGGTTACGCGAAGTCAGTTTGTTCATCATTATTCTTATTCAACTCCATTACTGGACATAGATATATATATTAACTTACATAGTGCTTTCAATTTAACATATTTTATCTATCTTCCAAATAGTATTTCTTCCATTTTCTCAATTTAACATATTTTAGCTATCTTTGAATTAGCATTTCTAGCATTTACAGAAACCAGTTGAAACCTTACATGACAAAAATTGAACCTATAAACTTCTGATTAAATCGATGGGCTTACGAAACCAAACGACATTTTCATGAGAAAATATAGACCATTTGCTTTCTAACCCACCTTCATACAGTTCATTGCTCTTATTTCCTCTTTCTGTTCACAGCTACAAGCCCAACTTACGTCACAGGAAGATAGCGACTTAAATCAAATTATTTACCTGCCGTTTCCACGGCGTCTATATCGTACAACTAATTTAAAAATGTTTACCCCCTGGAATCTGAATAGCCAGCGGTGTGTGTGGACCACTTGGGCATGGATAATTCAAACGACGTTTCGGTTTTCGAGTCAATGACATATTGGAAAATAGAATTATATACCTAGAGAAATAAAACGTTATCGAGGCAGGGATAGCAATATAAAGTTTTTTTAAACAAAACTTGGTTAGTATAGATTTTACATATAAACAATAAATTCATCAAAGATTGTACTGGGTTTGTTTGGTTCAAACCCCCAGCTGAGGGTCATGTAGGATAAGCGGAGCATTGACATTGGCAATGTACAGTCCTTTGTCTCCGTTCATTTTGGCCTAAATATTAAGATTCCGATTGCTTCGTGCATTTTTCTTTCTTTCCAAAGTTGTTTGTTGGTCACTGGAGGTTCCCGTTATTTGTTTTGATATGGCCAACTACTGCTGAGTGTCTGCGTCCTAGGTTTCTGGTTTGAATTCATAGATTTTGGATTATAAAGTCGACATTCTTATTTATACCCATGCAGCCTAATACCTGGGCCTGCACAAGTTATAGTGGTTGATTAGGCAATTAGGCAAGCATGCCCTTCTGATGAGATCAATCTTTATTATGATTGATTGATAAATTCGTGTTTAACGCCGAAATGGTATTTCACTGATAAGACGGCAGTGTATTCCAACAGAAGACGGCAACTCACAACCACTTAAGTGTTAACACTGCTGCAGAGAAAATGTTCCCCTTGTGCTAAGTTTGACAGCATGGACCAATCTTCAGTCCGTGTGGCCCGACGCCACATCTAAGCTGGCCCTCCTGGCCAGGGCGAAGTTATGATCCAAATCCCATAGAACAAATCCCGTGTATCATAACACGCCTAATTATTGTTAATGGAAGTAGCGATAAACAATCCAGCATTTATCATTCCGATGATTATCTACCTTTCTCCCTCACTTTGTCTTCTTCGTGCCAAAAAATTGTGACATTGTCTCCTGAGAACAGGTTGAAACGATGGAGACAAGTAAGATAACCCAATACAGACTGAATTTTGGCCTGCCGTTAATTGACAGCAACTTTAACTGCCTAATTATGTGCCGTTGAATGCGGTGTCAATTGATATGTTGGCTTTGGTCCATTTATTTAACTAATTTCAATTCAAAATGCAACATCAGGTGGCATACGTTTGTTAGTATGGTAATAATATCTGACGGCACTTAATCTATTTACAGGTATACATTATAAGCGTTTATATCTCACCAATGAAGTTTGTTCTTCTTGTTATCCCACCAGTTCAACTGCTTGCTATTTTCTGCATATACAGACAAGTGATATGGAAAGACTCGCGTGCATTAATTTAAAGTTCTTTATTGTTGTGTTACAAAATAATTCTGTTTATGGAATCTGATTTAGTGATTAATAATATTATTACTTGAAAACCAAAATAATGTTAAACCAGTTCTGTTAACGAGGAATATACACTCTTCAAAAAAAGAAACGCAAAACCCAAATATCAATGTAAATTTGATGGTATTCAAGGACGTGTAGATC
>JAVFBZ010156709.1:0-18396 GCA_032466195.1 Katharina tunicata | reverse complement strand
TAAAGAATACCTTATAATCCAACATTCCTGTTACAGAAAGATTGACACCTTTGTAGACTGCAACATCCAAAAAATCTACACTAGACAGGCTAATAGTAGATTGAAGTTGAATATTTGGATCATGTTGATTTAATATATGAATAGATACTACGGTCCATTTTCATGCAGGCGGTACCATTATTCAGTGATCTGGACGTATTTTTGACAACCCCAGTCCGCAATATTCTCTTCTTTTTGTTCTTACTCTGACTGCAGTAGGCTAATCTTTATTTGACATTCGTCGGCACAGATTTGTTTTCAACTGATTCGTTAATGTGGACCACGCCCTCTGGATAAGTATATGTCTCCAGATTATATTCATGCTGTCATACTTAGCACTGGATGAATGTTATTTTTCCAAAGGCAAAACATTAGTGACTACACATTTTACATTTGTGTTAAGAGTCGCTGTCTGCTGTTGGAATACAACGTCGTCATATAAGTAAAATACCCTTGCACACGGCGTTAAACACCAATCAATCAATCAACCAATATTGCGTGGATTATGCAAACATTTGAGATCGTTGTTTGGTAAAACAGAGCATGTTATTTGTAGAAATTTCGATTGAGTGTATGGACTTTCCAGAAATGTTCGGCCCGATAAATGCCTTCGGATTGAATTGAATAAGTTTTGATAAATCCTACATAATCAAGTGTTGAACCTTGTTACTTTTTAAACCTGTTCATCCGCTATACAGTTTCGTTAGGAATACGCCACGTTTGCTTTGTTGAAGGAGAAAGCCCGAGGTACACTACACTCTTGGACAAGGCGAGGCGATTGTTTTATAAGAATGGGCAGTTCTAGGGCTTTGTCCGACTTAACCAATGTGCTTATGGGTAAGTTATTAAGAACACAATTGACCAACATAATACTTCTGGTGTGAAATGAATGGACCGCAGTGAATTCACTGATCTTTGGAAGAGTGCCGTTTTACCTGGCTATAAATTAAACCGTCTGTTAATAATACGGAACAGGTGACTTCCACCAAGTTGGCGAGCGAGGAGGAATTAATATAGAAAGTCAAACGTTTCTAACACAGCCAAAGACTGTTTTGAATACTTGTATATTTACAATGAAACGGGAAGATGATTGCACTTTTTAGGATTAACTGGTGCATCGCTGCCATATATAAGTAAAATACCCCCGAGAACAGCATTACAAACCAATTAATTTGGGATCCGCCAATATTGCTATGATTTGTTTGTTTGTGTGATTGGTGTTTAACGTCGTACTCAAAGGTATTTCATTTATATGACGACGGATTCTCCACTTCTTAATCTGCTCTACTCAATATGGCGGAAAACCGGGAGGAAACCTCGTAAAAACCGCCCCCGCGATTGCAGAAGTCACCTCGTGTGACCCCCTCATATACCTCAGGTCCACTGGGAGGCTTGAACCCGTGAAGTACATCGAAGGAGGATCTGCAGTCAGACGCGCTAACCACTGAGTCACGGCGCGGGCCCAATATTGCTATGAAATAAAATTTAGTTTCCCTGGTATTTGGTTCTTGTTTTCAAACTATTATTGTTTAAAGGCAGTTAATGATCTCATTGGCCAAGTGTCTTGTTACATGCAGGATTAAAGGATTATGAGAAGTGTTCATTCTTTAAAAATAATTTACACTTAGACAATAGTGTGACGTCACAACTATCCTTTAATAGCGACAACAACTGCTAAGACAATTGCTTGAACTAAAACTGTTCTGATAGCAGCAATTGTTAACAGAACAATTTTCTGTCTTTTTTTTTTTATTTTGATCAATGTACCTGGAGCAATTTCAATGTTATAGTAAATGTTATGTTCATATTTTCTGACACCTGGTGCCCTGGTTCATTCCAGAGATATTGAAAAATAACAAAATACAACATTTACAAGTAATATACTAAAATTTATTGTATCCAACAATAATTACAAAATAACCCATGCTGGGTATAAAAGTGGAACTAGACCACAGATTCTCTAACACAACATTATAATTACAGGATTCTATAAAGATAAAATTATATTTACAGAATAACCAAGATTGGGCTTTAAAATGTCTCTAAAAAGCAAATTCTATTAAAAAATGTAACCCTTAATTTCAATTTATTTTTTAAAGACATAATTGTAATTAGATTCTTAAAGATAACATCAGAATTTTATTGATTCTTAAAGATATTTTTTTTATTTGCAATAATTAGTACAAAACAAAATTATAGGTGTTGAGAAATAAATTTAGCAATCCATTGAGAAAGCCTACAATTTGCTTGAGGTTTTACGCCATCACTCGTATGACGGCGTGTCAGCTAAATAGGTGAAGAAAACCACCTTGAACCACACTGGCAACACACAAGACACAACAGCACATTTACATGTACAAGGCAAGAACAAAAAAAGACATGGCGAAAGAAAAGAAAATAACAGCTTCCGGATGTACCTAACTTAAGAGGGGAAAATAACAGCTTCTGGATGCACGTAACTCAGAGGGCACCATGGCACAGGAAAAGTCATCAGTAACACTAAGGTCTTCAACGCATTTTTAAATGAAGACCTATTCTGCATTCAATATAGCACTATAGTAATGTCCTTGTTACAGTTTAAAGACAGAGTAAACAAGAATACTTTATTTTAAAATCTAAATGGTCCAGCAAAATTTCCATAATTAATTTTTTGTATGCAATTTTATATTTATTGAAATAAATATAATGTATATATTTATGACACAAGAAAAACAAGTGGCCCACTGTAATTTAAATATCTAAACAACTTTGCGGTTTGAAATAAAGATGGGGAAAAGTAAAACAAAGTTTGAGAGACAGTCCGAGAACGAGACAATAAAACCTTTTGAACTCTTTTATAAAGTGCTTATAAAACAGCAAATACCTTCTGAAAAGTACTAATAATTTTTAAGTAATGTGACTGCTATCAGTTCATTGATTTGTGAATTTCATCCCATAATGAGGCAAATAAAATAAAATAACCCATAAATTTCAGCTGTAAAGATGTTCTACTAACAGTAACTTTTTTAAACAGACAGGAAGAGATTATAACAGGTTTGTAACCTCTATTGAGACAAATTTCTACAGAGTAAACATTTGAACTGCTATTTACAGTTATTATATACAGATTCAGTATGTACAAATGACATTGTCATTGTGTATCCTCAGCTTATATTCACTGGCTATATAAATTACACCATTCACAACATTACAGAGCATCAGCGGAAAGGCTAACAAACAAGCCAGATTCTTCATCAATGCTTACAAAATACTAAAATTAGAACTTTATATAATTTACAATTAGTCTACAATAAGTAGCAATGTTGACTTAAATTTCAAGCGAGACCCATCTAAACAGATAAAAAAGTCAATTAGTTTTAAAGTTTAAAATTTGTAACATTCAACGCTAAATTAGTAATTTTAGCAGCTTTTAAGACATAATTCTGCAATAAGCTTCATAAAAAAAATACTAGGAGTTTCAGCTAAAAGATTTATCTAAAAGATGTTAACAAAACATACTGACCACTGCTACTGGGCTTTACAACCCACATAACGATCATCTTGGCCTGGAAATGGGAGAAAACTAACAGTGTATATATTTGGATGAAATTAATTATTTTATCAAATATATGTACGTGTGTAAGGATTGATTGATCGATTGATTGATTTATTTGTGTTTTACGCCACTTTTAGTATTTCAGCTAAGCTGTGGCGTGAACAGTTTACATTTGAAAACTTTAGATTTTAAGATTGATCTCTTCCAATTATCAAAGGCCGTAAATCAAAGAGAAATAAAATGTGTGTAATATGAAAACACTTTACAATTAAATATTTAAATATCTTCACAACACCGTACAGCAATATATGATATATTTAATGAGCACATTTTTTATTGTTTAATTTGAGAATGCAGATGTAGTAAAAATTAGACAATTACATGTAATAGAGATAGAAAAATAGTTTCAAGTGCACTTAGTTATCTTTTGTTGATGGATGAGACAGGGGAAAAAATACCAGTGGCAGAAAATCAACTGAATTGTACTTGTTCAAAACTTTGATTCCATTTGTGACCTGTATAGATGATAATATTAAACATCTAAAAAAATTGAAAATTCTGACCTGGTTTTTTTTTTAAGGTAAACCTCTATCTTGGACCAAATAACAAAATAACTTTGTGATCTGAATAAAGTTGTATTAAAACGACATCCCATCACAAAATGTTACTTAATTGTGTGACCTTTGTAATTTAGCGACCACATTCCCTTCTTACTTGAAGTTTAATAATAAATAGAAGAATATTTGACCAGAAATTATAAGCAGATATGATCAATAGAAATGTGTGACTACAGGTACCTGTTAATTAAGGTAGTATTACAAATGAACATACCTGAAAAGAGATAATAACTCAGACCTGCTGAATTCACTTTCGTAACTAATAACAGATAAATACAGGTAACAAAAAAAAAACATTAAATAGAGGTAAATAGTAGGCACATTAATTAAAGAACTAACAAAGAGACTAGTTTAAAACCATCATGGCAGAGCTACACAAAATTACATAACTTAATCAGTGGGAGCACTAGGATACATTCTGACAATAAGTCTACAAAATGGCACATTAAATGATACAGCATTTTTTTTAGAGACTGCACTAGATACAATGGCACTTTCATACATGTAGACAGTGTGACTGAAAATGGTCACTCAATAACAATAATCCTCCTTTCACTCCGTCTTACATTAGCTCAGTGAGTCACTCGGCCAGTGACTTCAACCCCCAAAGTCCATAAACTAGAAGTGTGCAACTCTGAGATACATAATGTAACGGCATGGAGGCCAGCAAATAGCGGTGACCTCTTTTATGAATCCACACATCATTTATGCTGGGGTGGGATGTTAGGCAATTCCTTGTTAAAATATGATATAGGCCTTACTAAAATTCTGATCAGTGACAGCCTTACAGCCTTGTATAATCAGATCGCTTAATGTTGCGCACTCTCAGAATCTTTTGTATTTCAAACCATACATTTAGCAGGATTGTCATAAATTCTTACAGTGTTCATGTTAAATTAAAGATATTCGAAAGCAATCTTTTTACACATAAATGAGGAATTACGTCGTCATTTATTATAGACGAGGTTTGCCGGATATCAAAAATAGATATTTCTCATAAAGCATTAGCCAAAATCTGTCTAATTTCTAGGGTTTTTTTGTGCTATGTCACATCATATGTTATACCTGTCAAGGCCCCAAATGCCATTTACATCATGTATATGGGAGTTGTATTCCTCCATCAATAGACTTCTGCTTCAACTAAGCAAACATTGTACTGTGCCATGGCTAAAATTTGTTTTTTTTAAGATCAGTTCTTATAGCAAGACAGTTCAACTTCAAATTTATTTTTCTTGATATTGTTATGGCACAAAGTTTAATCACAGATTACAGGCACTTAATATTCGTGAAGATACAATTTCTGCGTCACTAATATTATCCCCCCTTAATTAATCAAAGTTCTTCATTCTTTCCAATTTATCCACAGATTGACAAAACATAATATTTGTCAGGATCAAGTATCTTTTTGACTTTTATTATCTCCCCTTGATTACTCAGAGTTGTTTCCCCTTTTCTAGCTATGGTTGGTTGTCTGCTTTTCAACTAGCTCTGCAAAGAGGACAGCTGAGCAATGAAATTTGTCTTTGTAACTTAAGAATAATGAAGAAAATTCACAACCTGTAAGAAAGGCGTACATTCGGAATTAGTTTCAACATACTTGCCAGAATAAGTATCTATACAGTTAAAAGTAATTAGTTTTAACTGCACAAAACAACAACTACATTGAAGTTATGTTTGAGAACCCCCATTGTCCAGTTGAGGTGGGGCCTAAGGTCATAACAGGGCACTTGAAGTATACAAGAAACTATAAATGTAACAAAGACATCAAAAAACAAGAAAATGGTCGGCACAGAATATGTTTAACTTGTACATCATTGAACAACAACACACTCATGAGTTGCTTCTGTACAGTTTGCTGAAAATGGACAGAGTAGCACTATATTGAATGTCATTCTTTGAGACAAAATGGTATGACCCATTGGTAAGGCTTTTGTACAATGACAACCGAGACAGGTGAAAAGTTATGGGTAATTCCATTTTCCTGATGAGGTTAAACAGGTAGGTTCTCACAAATTAATTATTTATTATTCATATGAGATTATTTACACCTGTAATAGACTCTATGGCTCCATCTTTTTGTAATGACAACTTCAGTAATTAATTTATACCCTTATTATTCCAATGACCTAGAAACATTTTAACGTTCCAGAACTTGAAATCCAGACTTCTACATGCAAAATTCCTAGAGCTTCATAACATTTTTGGAAAACATGTATTTTATTTGTTTTTGGTGGTTACGTCTATTTCAGTGGGTTTGTTTTTTGGTTCAAGTACTATTAGAAAAAAACTATGAGGTCTCCTTTCATCCAAGGCTTGCAGGTTTTCGAAAATTCATATGTTAAGAGATTTTCAGCTCCTTCCTACAGTACAGTTGTTTGAATTATTATCAATTTCAGAAGCTTAATTGATGTCAGGTAAGGGATATATCTATATATACCCGGAACTTATAACAAGAGACATTCAACCACATCTGTTGTTTTAGAATCCTCTATTAAACAACATGTCTAAATGGTTTATAGGCACATAATAAACATGGACAGATCGAGATACACGATAAGAACAACACACAACGAATGAGAACACCACTAAACTCTTAGTGTTACTTCGAAACTTTATCAGTATATCCTTCAGTTTATTTGAGTGACTGCCTAGTCAATGAACAGAGAATCTGTTCAGTCACAGAATTGAGTTTATACTCAGCAAACATTTTCTGGGATCTATAGTTGGTTGTCAAAAACAACTTTTCCAATGTATCATAGCTCAATGCATTTCTTGGCCGATTTCCTTAGAATGCAAACAGTTACTGCGAAGAAGACAGCGCCCCGGCTCATTGGGAACAACGGTCCACTTCTCAATTGGCAATGTTCACTCCATTAACACGGCCGGAAGTCATTGAGAAGAGAGAGCCAATGGTCAGGTTGTAAAGAGTAACTGCTCAGTCATCAAGAACTGTCAGGGAGCAATGTCCCTGCTCAGTCATCAAGAACTATCAGGGAGCAATGTCCCTGCTCAGTCATCAAGAACTGTCAGGGAGCAATGTCCCTGCTCAGTCACCAAGAACTGTCACGGAGCAATGTCCCTGCTCAGTCACCAAGAACTGTCAGGGAGCAATGTCCCTGCTCAGTCACCAAGAACTGTCAGGGAGCAATGCCCCTGCTCAGATCAAGAACAAAGCCCCTGGGCAGTCCCCTGAGGGTTTTACTGCTCAATCACTGTGGCAAGGAACAGTCTTTTGAATGATATCTGAATTTAAGGCAGCATGTTAAACGAAAGATCACACTTAGAGTTTGACACAAAAGATCTCTATCCAAGGGAGGATAACTCGGCTTGAAATATTGGGTCTTTGTGGAGTGCGTCGATTTCTTCAGGTTGTACGTGTCGGTGGTCAGAGCGCATAGACTTAAGCGACTTGTTTGACTTATTACTTTTCGTGGACTTGGCAGATTTCGCTGATTTTGATGACTTGGTGCTGTTCGCGGGTGAGGATTGTCGTTGTAGTAGATTCTGACTGATTGACCGGTGCAGGTTCTTACTGGACGAGGACGCAGCATTTGTCTCGAGCCAAGGGTGCCGTAATGCCATGTGGGACGTCATCCGGTCTGCGGGTTCAATCAATAGTAATTTGTCAATGAAATCCTTGGCAAGTAATGATACATCTTTCCAGTGCTGAAACAGAAATAGAAAATACCATAAGATACCTAAAGAAAAGTGAATTGAAAACAAAAAGCCATAACATTGTCAAATAACAATACTAATTACAAATATATTCATCTACTGGTTTAATTTGAGATTTAAACATAAAGAAAGAAAACCAAGGAAGTTTGACGGTGGATAGTTTGTGACCTATTTCTCAGATTTTGCAAATCAATGTGGAGAACTGCCATTTACTTTGAGGTCATGTTCTGAGAATTAAAGAATATATGATGCATTTGCAGGAGAAATTACTGTATTATCTGTGAGATAGATGTATACATCATGTTGTTTGCATTACTACTCATCAGTGTCCTTTCCCACCTGGACAAAGCTTAAGGGATGTACATAAACATATAGGGATAGAGCTAATGGTTACCAATAATGACTTTTTAGGGTTAAGAAAAAATCTGAACTATTCTTGCCCTAAACTTTAATCTAGGGCTAAGTCTACAGCCTACATCCAAGCCTCAATCTACCCTACATCCAGCCTAAATCCATGTCTCCATCTAACCCTACATCCACTCTTTAACCCAACCCAACATCCAAGCTTAAATCTAACCCAACAGCCAAGCCTAAATCCATGACTCCATCTAACCTACATTCACTCTTCAATCTCACCCAACATCCAAGCTTTAATTTAACCCAACATCCAAGCCTAAATCCATGACTCCATCTAAACCTACACTCACTCTTCAATCTCACCCATCACCCGAGCCTAAATCTATCCCCACATCCTAGCCAAAACCAAAAACCTAACCCTGACCAAGGATAGTGATGGTGATCTTTCATAACAGTGTTTATTTAATAAGCTTACAGATTACACCTAGGTTGTGCTTGTAGTACTGTAATGCCTATACCACCATAGAGTACTGGCTGTATATGTATGATGAGAAACAAGGTTACTATTACTGTCTCAGACACAATCCACAATACAGGAACAGTGGAGTGAGTGTATACAGAGAGGCTGCTTCCTGTAGACAATTAGTCCAGACCTAGCCTCTTAAACACAGAGTAGTCACTTTGTTCCACTATAAATAGTAACAAGCAGCTATAACTAACTGCTTCTGGCTTGTTGTCAAACCCAACCATTCCAAAGGCTAATCTACAGTATTCTTAATGGCTCGGCAGAGTTCTCACAGATCTAAAAGGATACCCACAGATTAAACTTGACTCTTGTTTCGATTTATCATTACAGAGTGCAATGTAAACTAAAACTGATATCATTATTGGAACACAGATTTTATGGATGTCAACTTCTTCTTTATTATTTCACACGACGTTTCGACACAGTGACTAGTATCTTTGTCAAGTATTAATACTTGACAAAGATACTAGTAACTGTGTTGAAATGTCGTGTGAAATGATAAAGAAGAAGTTGACATCCATAAAATCTGTGTTCCAATAATGATATCAGTTTTAGTTTACATTGCACTCTGTAATGATAAATCGAAACAAGAGTCAAGTTTAATCTGTGGGTATCCTTTTAGATCTGTGAGAACTCTGCCGAGCCATTAAGAATACTGTAGATTAGCCTTTGGAATGGTTGGGTTTGACAACAAGCCAGAAGCAGTTAGTTATAGCTGCTTGTTACTATTTATAGTGGAACAAAGTGACTACTCTGTGTTTAAGAGGCTAGGTCTGGACTAATTGTCTACAGGAAGCAGCCTCTCTGTATACACTCACTCCACTGTTCCTGTATTGTGGATTGTGTCTGAGACAGTAATAGTAACCTTGTTTCTCATCATACATATACAGCCAGTACTCTATGGTGGTATAGGCATTACAGTACTACAAGCACAACCTAGGTGTAATCTGTAAGCTTATTAAATAAACACTGTTATGAAAGATCACCATCACTATCCTTGGTCAGGGTTAGGTTTTTGGTTTTGGCTAGGATGTGGGGATAGATTTAGGCTCGGGTGATGGGTGAGATTGAAGAGTGAGTGTAGGTTTAGATGGAGTCATGGATTTAGGCTTGGATGTTGGGTTAAATTAAAGCTTGGATGTTGGGTGAGATTGAAGAGTGAATGTAGGTTAGATGGAGTCATGGATTTAGGCTTGGCTGTTGGGTTAGATTTAAGCTTGGATGTTGGGTTGGGTTAAAGAGTGGATGTAGGGTTAGATGGAGACATGGATTTAGGCTGGATGTAGGGTAGATTGAGGCTTGGATGTAGGCTGTAGACTTAGCCCTAGATTAAAGTTTAGGGCAAGAATAGTTCAGATTTTTTCTTAACCCTAAAAAGTCATTATTGGTAACCATTAGCTCTATCCCTATATGTTTATGTACATCCCTTAAGCTTTGTCCAGGTGGGAAAGGACACTGATGAGTAGTAATGCAAACAACATGATGTATACATCTATCTCACAGATAATACAGTAATTTCTCCTGCAAATGCATCATATATTCTTTAATTCTCAGAACATGACCTCAAAGTAAATGGCAGTTCTCCACATTGATTTGCAAAATCTGAGAAATAGGTCACAAACTATCCACCGTCAAACTTCCTTGGTTTTCTTTCTTTATGTTTAAATCTCAAATTAAACCAGTAGATGAATATATTTGTAATTAGTATTGTTATTTGACAATGTTATGGCTTTTTGTTTTCAATTCACTTTTCTTTAGGTATCTTATGGTATTTTCTATTTCTGTTTCAGCACTGGAAAGATGTATCATTACTTGCCAAGGATTTCATTGACAAATTACTATTGATTGAACCCGCAGACCGGATGACGTCCCACATGGCATTACGGCACCCTTGGCTCGAGACAAATGCTGCGTCCTCGTCCAGTAAGAACCTGCACCGGTCAATCAGTCAGAATCTACTACAACGACAATCCTCACCCGCGAACAGCACCAAGTCATCAAAATCAGCGAAATCTGCCAAGTCCACGAAAAGTAATAAGTCAAACAAGTCGCTTAAGTCTATGCGCTCTGACCACCGACACGTACAACCTGAAGAAATCGACGCACTCCACAAAGACCCAATATTTCAAGCCGAGTTATCCTCCCTTGGATAGAGATCTTTTGTGTCAAACTCTAAGTGTGATCTTTCGTTTAACATGCTGCCTTAAATTCAGATATCATTCAAAAGACTGTTCCTTGCCACAGTGATTGAGCAGTAAAACCCTCAGGGGACTGCCCAGGGGCTTTGTTCTTGATCTGAGCAGGGGCATTGCTCCCTGACAGTTCTTGGTGACTGAGCAGGGACATTGCTCCCTGACAGTTCTTGGTGACTGAGCAGGGACATTGCTCCGTGACAGTTCTTGGTGACTGAGCAGGGACATTGCTCCCTGACAGTTCTTGATGACTGAGCAGGGACATTGCTCCCTGATAGTTCTTGATGACTGAGCAGGGACATTGCTCCCTGACAGTTCTTGATGACTGAGCAGTTACTCTTTACAACCTGACCATTGGCTCTCTCTTCTCAATGACTTCCGGCCGTGTTAATGGAGTGAACATTGCCAATTGAGAAGTGGACCGTTGTTCCCAATGAGCCGGGGCGCTGTCTTCTTCGCAGTAACTGTTTGCATTCTAAGGAAATCGGCCAAGAAATGCATTGAGCTATGATACATTGGAAAAGTTGTTTTTGACAACCAACTATAGATCCCAGAAAATGTTTGCTGAGTATAAACTCAATTCTGTGACTGAACAGATTCTCTGTTCATTGACTAGGCAGTCACTCAAATAAACTGAAGGATATACTGATAAAGTTTCGAAGTAACACTAAGAGTTTAGTGGTGTTCTCATTCGTTGTGTGTTGTTCTTATCGTGTATCTCGATCTGTCCATGTTTATTATGTGCCTATAAACCATTTAGACATGTTGTTTAATAGAGGATTCTAAAACAACAGATGTGGTTGAATGTCTCTTGTTATAAGTTCCGGGTATATATAGATATATCCCTTACCTGACATCAATTAAGCTTCTGAAATTGATAATAATTCAAACAACTGTACTGTAGGAAGGAGCTGAAAATCTCTTAACATATGAATTTTCGAAAACCTGCAAGCCTTGGATGAAAGGAGACCTCATAGTTTTTTTCTAATAGTACTTGAACCAAAAAACAAACCCACTGAAATAGACGTAACCACCAAAAACAAATAAAATACATGTTTTCCAAAAATGTTATGAAGCTCTAGGAATTTTGCATGTAGAAGTCTGGATTTCAAGTTCTGGAACGTTAAAATGTTTCTAGGTCATTGGAATAATAAGGGTATAAATTAATTACTGAAGTTGTCATTACAAAAAGATGGAGCCATAGAGTCTATTACAGGTGTAAATAATCTCATATGAATAATAAATAATTAATTTGTGAGAACCTACCTGTTTAACCTCATCAGGAAAATGGAATTACCCATAACTTTTCACCTGTCTCGGTTGTCATTGTACAAAAGCCTTACCAATGGGTCATACCATTTTGTCTCAAAGAATGACATTCAATATAGTGCTACTCTGTCCATTTTCAGCAAACTGTACAGAAGCAACTCATGAGTGTGTTGTTGTTCAATGATGTACAAGTTAAACATATTCTGTGCCGACCATTTTCTTGTTTTTTGATGTCTTTGTTACATTTATAGTTTCTTGTATACTTCAAGTGCCCTGTTATGACCTTAGGCCCCACCTCAACTGGACAATGGGGGTTCTCAAACATAACTTCAATGTAGTTGTTGTTTTGTGCAGTTAAAACTAATTACTTTTAACTGTATAGATACTTATTCTGGCAAGTATGTTGAAACTAATTCCGAATGTACGCCTTTCTTACAGGTTGTGAATTTTCTTCATTATTCTTAAGTTACAAAGACAAATTTCATTGCTCAGCTGTCCTCTTTGCAGAGCTAGTTGAAAAGCAGACAACCAACCATAGCTAGAAAAGGGGAAACAACTCTGAGTAATCAAGGGGAGATAATAAAAGTCAAAAAGATACTTGATCCTGACAAATATTATGTTTTGTCAATCTGTGGATAAATTGGAAAGAATGAAGAACTTTGATTAATTAAGGGGGGATAATATTAGTGACGCAGAAATTGTATCTTCACGAATATTAAGTGCCTGTAATCTGTGATTAAACTTTGTGCCATAACAATATCAAGAAAAATAAATTTGAAGTTGAACTGTCTTGCTATAAGAACTGATCTTAAAAAAAACAAATTTTAGCCATGGCACAGTACAATGTTTGCTTAGTTGAAGCAGAAGTCTATTGATGGAGGAATACAACTCCCATATACATGATGTAAATGGCATTTGGGGCCTTGACAGGTATAACATATGATGTGACATAGCACAAAAAAACCCTAGAAATTAGACAGATTTTGGCTAATGCTTTATGAGAAATATCTATTTTTGATATCCGGCAAACCTCGTCTATAATAAATGACGACGTAATTCCTCATTTATGTGTAAAAAGATTGCTTTCGAATATCTTTAATTTAACATGAACACTGTAAGAATTTATGACAATCCTGCTAAATGTATGGTTTGAAATACAAAAGATTCTGAGAGTGCGCAACATTAAGCGATCTGATTATACAAGGCTGTAAGGCTGTCACTGATCAGAATTTTAGTAAGGCCTATATCATATTTTAACAAGGAATTGCCTAACATCCCACCCCAGCATAAATGATGTGTGGATTCATAAAAGAGGTCACCGCTATTTGCTGGCCTCCATGCCGTTACATTATGTATCTCAGAGTTGCACACTTCTAGTTTATGGACTTTGGGGGTTGAAGTCACTGGCCGAGTGACTCACTGAGCTAATGTAAGACGGAGTGAAAGGAGGATTATTGTTATTGAGTGACCATTTTCAGTCACACTGTCTACATGTATGAAAGTGCCATTGTATCTAGTGCAGTCTCTAAAAAAAATGCTGTATCATTTAATGTGCCATTTTGTAGACTTATTGTCAGAATGTATCCTAGTGCTCCCACTGATTAAGTTATGTAATTTTGTGTAGCTCTGCCATGATGGTTTTAAACTAGTCTCTTTGTTAGTTCTTTAATTAATGTGCCTACTATTTACCTCTATTTAATGTTTTTTTTTTGTTACCTGTATTTATCTGTTATTAGTTACGAAAGTGAATTCAGCAGGTCTGAGTTATTATCTCTTTTCAGGTATGTTCATTTGTAATACTACCTTAATTAACAGGTACCTGTAGTCACACATTTCTATTGATCATATCTGCTTATAATTTCTGGTCAAATATTCTTCTATTTATTATTAAACTTCAAGTAAGAAGGGAATGTGGTCGCTAAATTACAAAGGTCACACAATTAAGTAACATTTTGTGATGGGATGTCGTTTTAATACAACTTTATTCAGATCACAAAGTTATTTTGTTATTTGGTCCAAGATAGAGGTTTACCTTAAAAAAAAAACCAGGTCAGAATTTTCAATTTTTTTAGATGTTTAATATTATCATCTATACAGGTCACAAATGGAATCAAAGTTTTGAACAAGTACAATTCAGTTGATTTTCTGCCACTGGTATTTTTTCCCCTGTCTCATCCATCAACAAAAGATAACTAAGTGCACTTGAAACTATTTTTCTATCTCTATTACATGTAATTGTCTAATTTTTACTACATCTGCATTCTCAAATTAAACAATAAAAAATGTGCTCATTAAATATATCATATATTGCTGTACGGTGTTGTGAAGATATTTAAATATTTAATTGTAAAGTGTTTTCATATTACACACATTTTATTTCTCTTTGATTTACGGCCTTTGATAATTGGAAGAGATCAATCTTAAAATCTAAAGTTTTCAAATGTAAACTGTTCACGCCACAGCTTAGCTGAAATACTAAAAGTGGCGTAAAACACAAATAAATCAATCAATCGATCAATCAATCCTTACACACGTACATATATTTGATAAAATAATTAATTTCATCCAAATATATACACTGTTAGTTTTCTCCCATTTCCAGGCCAAGATGATCGTTATGTGGGTTGTAAAGCCCAGTAGCAGTGGTCAGTATGTTTTGTTAACATCTTTTAGATAAATCTTTTAGCTGAAACTCCTAGTATTTTTTTTATGAAGCTTATTGCAGAATTATGTCTTAAAAGCTGCTAAAATTACTAATTTAGCGTTGAATGTTACAAATTTTAAACTTTAAAACTAATTGACTTTTTTATCTGTTTAGATGGGTCTCGCTTGAAATTTAAGTCAACATTGCTACTTATTGTAGACTAATTGTAAATTATATAAAGTTCTAATTTTAGTATTTTGTAAGCATTGATGAAGAATCTGGCTTGTTTGTTAGCCTTTCCGCTGATGCTCTGTAATGTTGTGAATGGTGTAATTTATATAGCCAGTGAATATAAGCTGAGGATACACAATGACAATGTCATTTGTACATACTGAATCTGTATATAATAACTGTAAATAGCAGTTCAAATGTTTACTCTGTAGAAATTTGTCTCAATAGAGGTTACAAACCTGTTATAATCTCTTCCTGTCTGTTTAAAAAAGTTACTGTTAGTAGAACATCTTTACAGCTGAAATTTATGGGTTATTTTATTTTATTTGCCTCATTATGGGATGAAATTCACAAATCAATGAACTGATAGCAGTCACATTACTTAAAAATTATTAGTACTTTTCAGAAGGTATTTGCTGTTTTATAAGCACTTTATAAAAGAGTTCAAAAGGTTTTATTGTCTCGTTCTCGGACTGTCTCTCAAACTTTGTTTTACTTTTCCCCATCTTTATTTCAAACCGCAAAGTTGTTTAGATATTTAAATTACAGTGGGCCACTTGTTTTTCTTGTGTCATAAATATATACATTATATTTATTTCAATAAATATAAAATTGCATACAAAAAATTAATTATGGAAATTTTGCTGGACCATTTAGATTTTAAAATAAAGTATTCTTGTTTACTCTGTCTTTAAACTGTAACAAGGACATTACTATAGTGCTATATTGAATGCAGAATAGGTCTTCATTTAAAAATGCGTTGAAGACCTTAGTGTTACTGATGACTTTTCCTGTGCCATGGTGCCCTCTGAGTTACGTGCATCCAGAAGCTGTTATTTTCCCCTCTTAAGTTAGGTACATCCGGAAGCTGTTATTTTCTTTTCTTTCGCCATGTCTTTTTTTGTTCTTGCCTTGTACATGTAAATGTGCTGTTGTGTCTTGTGTGTTGCCAGTGTGGTTCAAGGTGGTTTTCTTCACCTATTTAGCTGACACGCCGTCATACGAGTGATGGCGTAAAACCTCAAGCAAATTGTAGGCTTTCTCAATGGATTGCTAAATTTATTTCTCAACACCTATAATTTTGTTTTGTACTAATTATTGCAAATAAAAAAAATATCTTTAAGAATCAATAAAATTCTGATGTTATCTTTAAGAATCTAATTACAATTATGTCTTTAAAAAATAAATTGAAATTAAGGGTTACATTTTTTAATAGAATTTGCTTTTTAGAGACATTTTAAAGCCCAATCTTGGTTATTCTGTAAATATAATTTTATCTTTATAGAATCCTGTAATTATAATGTTGTGTTAGAGAATCTGTGGTCTAGTTCCACTTTTATACCCAGCATGGGTTATTTTGTAATTATTGTTGGATACAATAAATTTTAGTATATTACTTGTAAATGTTGTATTTTGTTATTTTTCAATATCTCTGGAATGAACCAGGGCACCAGGTGTCAGAAAATATGAACATAACATTTACTATAACATTGAAATTGCTCCAGGTACATTGATCAAAATAAAAAAAAAAAGACAGAAAATTGTTCTGTTAACAATTGCTGCTATCAGAACAGTTTTAGTTCAAGCAATTGTCTTAGCAGTTGTTGTCGCTATTAAAGGATAGTTGTGACGTCACACTATTGTCTAAGTGTAAATTATTTTTAAAGAATGAACACTTCTCATAATCCTTTAATCCTGCATGTAACAAGACACTTGGCCAATGAGATCATTAACTGCCTTTAAACAATAATAGTTTGAAAACAAGAACCAAATACCAGGGAAACTAAATTTTATTTCATAGCAATATTGGGCCCGCGCCGTGACTCAGTGGTTAGCGCGTCTGACTGCAGATCCTCCTTCGATGTACTTCACGGGTTCAAGCCTCCCAGTGGACCTGAGGTATATGAGGGGGTCACACGAGGTGACTTCTGCAATCGCGGGGGCGGTTTTTACGAGGTTTCCTCCCGGTTTTCCGCCATATTGAGTAGAGCAGATTAAGAAGTGGAGAATCCGTCGTCATATAAATGAAATACCTTTGAGTACGACGTTAAACACCAATCACACAAACAAACAAATCATAGCAATATTGGCGGATCCCAAATTAATTGGTTTGTAATGCTGTTCTCGGGGGTATTTTACTTATATATGGCAGCGATGCACCAGTTAATCCTAAAAAGTGCAATCATCTTCCCGTTTCATTGTAAATATACAAGTATTCAAAACAGTCTTTGGCTGTGTTAGAAACGTTTGACTTTCTATATTAATTCCTCCTCGCTCGCCAACTTGGTGGAAGTCACCTGTTCCGTATTATTAACAGACGGTTTAATTTATAGCCAGGTAAAACGGCACTCTTCCAAAGATCAGTGAATTCACTGCGGTCCATTCATTTCACACCAGAAGTATTATGTTGGTCAATTGTGTTCTTAATAACTTACCCATAAGCACATTGGTTAAGTCGGACAAAGCCCTAGAACTGCCCATTCTTATAAAACAATCGCCTCGCCTTGTCCAAGAGTGTAGTGTACCTCGGGCTTTCTCCTTCAACAAAGCAAACGTGGCGTATTCCTAACGAAACTGTATAGCGGATGAACAGGTTTAAAAAGTAACAAGGTTCAACACTTGATTATGTAGGATTTATCAAAACTTATTCAATTCAATCCGAAGGCATTTATCGGGCCGAACATTTCTGGAAAGTCCATACACTCAATCGAAATTTCTACAAATAACATGCTCTGTTTTACCAAACAACGATCTCAAATGTTTGCATAATCCACGCAATATTGGTTGATTGATTGATTGGTGTTTAACGCCGTGTGCAAGGGTATTTTACTTATATGACGACGTTGTATTCCAACAGCAGACAGCGACTCTTAACACAAATGTAAAATGTGTAGTCACTAATGTTTTGCCTTTGGAAAAATAACATTCATCCAGTGCTAAGTATGACAGCATGAATATAATCTGGAGACATATACTTATCCAGAGGGCGTGGTCCACATTAACGAATCAGTTGAAAACAAATCTGTGCCGACGAATGTCAAATAAAGATTAGCCTACTGCAGTCAGAGTAAGAACAAAAAGAAGAGAATATTGCGGACTGGGGTTGTCAAAAATACGTCCAGATCACTGAATAATGGTACCGCCTGCATGAAAATGGACCGTAGTATCTATTCATATATTAAATCAACATGATCCAAATATTCAACTTCAATCTACTATTAGCCTGTCTAGTGTAGATTTTTTGGATGTTGCAGTCTACAAAGGTGTCAATCTTTCTGTAACAGGAATGTTGGATTATAAGGTATTCTTTA
>JAVFBZ010156687.1:6439-18401 GCA_032466195.1 Katharina tunicata | reverse complement strand
TTTCCAAAATTTGAAAAACCTGTGTTAAGACGTATTGTTTATATCTTGTTCACGTCCTCTATACGGACGGACGTCGTTATCCCTACAGCATAATATGCTGATGGGATAAAAATGCAACGGTAGTGCTTCAAAACATGAAATATGAGATTTATTTTGTGTCATTTAAATTGTGGCCATTACCAGTATTTCCATCTTTTGGGATAACACTCTCAGTAATCCGGCCTTCTTCACAGCAGCTGAATGGCCTAAGTGGTCAGCATTTACTGCTGGCGATGTGGTGCCTGACTGGGGACAATATTCTGAACTTAAATCTGTTCAGTCACTAAAGAAGAAAAAGCTATGAATGAGGTAGATTGAATGCTCCTTAAGCACATCATATTTTTCTCTCATTGTCATTTTATTTTTTTTAATGTTCAGGGTCGACCATTTGTAGACAAAATGAAGTGGGATCGTATTGAGATGTTATACTGGCTTGGAGAGGAACGCAAACACAATGCCATCAAATACGAGGCTTCGGTGAAACAGATACCTTTAAAAACTACACATCTGGATCCAATACTGCTGGAGAGTAGAGGCTGAGTGACAATCCAGTGAACTCAAAATATAAATATTGTGATAAGGCTACAAAATAGAAGTCTGGACTTTTAGTGGGTTGATAAGGTTGTTCCAAAAGTAAATGGAATTTACATATTGCAAAGGTGTGAATAATAAGACAAGTGTGAATTTAAATATTTTGATTTGTAAAGAGAAAAAAATGTCACCAGCACATTTAACCCCCATCAGCCATACATCATTTACTTTCATTATTAATACATTTGTGAATGCTAAGGAGTCTAGACAGACATTTTATTGTACATATTTGTTTTAGTAAAAATTATGATTAAATTGACCTGTATTTTCTGTGGACTGCTGATATAGATTTCTGTGATAGAGATTTATAGTTGTGCCAAATGATTAATGAAGTATTGTTTACAAAATGGATTAAAACAGTTGACCAGAAATGTTTTTTTTATTGTACCTATATGAAATACTGCTGAATAAAATTAAGAGAAACAAAACAATGTTTAACTTATATGGTTTGCAAGATCAGTTTAGGACGAGAACTTCAATTGTGTCATGCTGTAAACTTAGCCTTATAATCAAGAAAACACTTAAACCTGTACGTTATGTATCAACACCTTTCACTTTAATCTAGTTGCATATCAGTCAGATGCAAAGTTCTGAAACGCTATTTAGTCTACTAAGTAATCCAGCATGAACAGTCGCAACACCTAGTCAAAACAGATCCAGTCGTTAAATCTGCTTACCAAAATGGTTGATGGCAGAATAATCCATTCTATAATAAAGAATCTAATCATTCTCCCTACCATCGAGCCTTTGGTATTAACTGGCCATCTTGTTATTCACCTAGACAGAGTTATCTCTCTGTGCAGTTTGTAGAGAGAAAGTTTTAAGCTTATTAGATGGCACTGCTTCACGATTGAATTGGCCTGGTGACAACTTTATTTCTGTGTTTAATTTTAAATAAGGATGGATTGTAAATTTCTGTTAGTCCATCCAAATAAGACCCAAACAGAATTTTCTGTACCTCCGAAGTAGAATTCCGCTAAATACAATCAGGTTTTGTCAAAACAGCAACTTTCAAAATGGATTGTCGCCATACTGACATGACCAAGTTTCACGTTATCAAGCAGTTGTCAAAAAACAGGAATATTTTCTTGAATCAAGTGATTTAAGAGGGCATCATGGAAGCTTAAAGTTTAATTACTTGAAAAGATCACTTTTTTTTTTTTTAAATGGCTTGTAGGGGTGGGTGACAGTATGCTTAAGCATTGCCACTGTCCTATCACAAATTATCGGAGAGGTATTTCTGTCACTAGATTTGAATAGATTGGTGTTTTACGGCGCCCTTAAGCTTATTTCACTTACTCAGAAGTTGTTAATCCATAGTAGTTCCTGTGTTATTATATAACCAACTTCTAAATGCCACTTAAAGAACTTACTTGCGTGCTAGCCCAATCAGAGAAGGAAGCCGCCAGAAAATTTCTAACCTACACAAATCTGAATTTCAGAAATTTCTCCCAGGCCTGGACTTCATAGTATTCCTTAACATCTCACATGAAATAACTTTGGGCAACCTTTACACTACTTTCAGAGAAGCAAGAATGCTCCATGGAACAGCTTTCCTGACAAAATGTCTCCCATAGCTATATTATTAAATAAATATTTAATTCCATAATGATAAAGTAAGATTTGGGGGGTATGACACTTAAACCTACATTTTGAAGTTTAAAATAACAAATTTCGAATAAGGACACCAGTCGGATAGCAAATGAAGAAACTACTCATCTGAGTAAAGTCTGATAACTGACACATTTTATTTGACCCATGATACAAATTACCAATTACAAGTGTTGGAGTGCAAAATTAAGATTGTTCTTTTAAAACTGCCCCGAGTTTACTTTACGCAAGCGTTGAACAAATGAGTACAATTTACAAAAAAAAAAGATGCATTATCCGAAAAAGAAACAAAAACTGGACTGGAAATGCAAAAGACCAATGCTATAGGTATCAAAAATGCTGTGGGATGTCACAAGATTAAAAACATGGAAAAGAAAAATTTAGCAATAGTAACATTTATAAAGTCAAGCTTTTTCTTACAGTTCAAATACAAAATCTTATACCATCTCTTCCCTCCAGAAACAACTCTCCTTATATGGCTTAGCTCTTGCCTTGCATTAAGTCATATAATACATGGGTTTAAAAATGTCTGACAAGTTCAGCATAATGTTAACAAACAGATAGAAAATATCTAACAATACATATATACTTTGCAGAACTTCACTAGCAAATGAAAAATGAGTACAACAAAAATGATGGCAATACGTGAAGTATCAATATGATTTAAAACGTGTACAATTAACAATCTTCTTAGCAGTCCAGATCCACATCACTTTGGACTACGTCACTAGGAACAGTAAACAGTTTATCTGTGTTTGATTCTATGACTGTTGACTGGCTGCAGCCTCCATGTTAGCTTCACCCTCCTCTCCTTCCTTCTTTTCTTTCTTCTCTCCACCTGAAAACACAAACACCATAGAAGCTTTAAATTATGTTGAGAACGATATTGGTGATATTTCATGATACACAGAAATTGATTTGATTGATTGATGTTTAACGCTGTGCTCACAGGTATTTCACTTATATGTGGTTTTGCTGTTGGAAAGATAATGTTTCTCCAGTGCTGTATGACAGCAAGAATATTACCTGGAAACATACTGCCCTTAGCCACATAATATGAACAGCACATGCATCAAATGTCTCCAACAACATAATATAATACATTGGAATGTGTAAGGTTAAAACACCTGTGCCTTTTTCTTGTTGTTGACCTAAATCACAGTTTGACGACATGAATGTCCTACCACTACACTGAATTGTTCAGAATTTGTTAACTTTTGCTGTCACTTTGCAGCCATCAAACCTAAAAAAAAACTGGTCCTCGGAGATTAAAAAAAGAAGTCTTTGTAGTCTGAAAAAGCATTTTTCCAAACACGAGGATAGATTGAGATTTTTTGCCTGCAGTACAAAACAGTCAGCTCTAAAAATCTTGCTTGTTTTACAGGACAATAACTGTAATACCAGTAGAGTATAATGTTGTATTGTGACCAGTTTTTAGAACCTACCATCATCAGCGGGTTCTCCAGCACTATTTGTCCTCCTCCTCTTACGAGGGTTAAATCTCTGGCGCTGGAATCGAGGCGGAGGTAACAAATCCATCCCAAGGACTTTGTGAATCTGGCGGAAAGCTATAAGACGCAACGCATGCTGAAAACAAGGGAAATACATAGTGCTGAATGTTTTTTCAATCGGTGTTTGATGCCCTATTGCAGGGAAATCATTTACATGACAACCTAGCTTTGCAGTTGTTTTGGTGAAGACTCGCCAAACAGTTTTGAGATATAAATAAAAAAGCATTTCGTCAGCCACATTTTGAATGAAACAATGACATGGTCAGAACTTTTTATAGCTTGAAGCACCCACAAACAAATATTTCAACTACCTGTATGCCAAGTAGAGTAAAATTCTTAAGATAAAAATACCTGAGCAGATGAAGTGATAACCTCCCTTTGTTGATTAGTTAGTGAAGCAGCAGCATCAGTGGCGTCTTTCTCACAAGGGTCATACAAGCCAGGGTTACCTGAACCACAGAAGTACAAGTGAATAAGAATGACTCAATTCAGAGTTAACATGTTTTTCATTAAAAAATTTAATTTGAAAATACTATTATGTTGAATGAAAGTGATCAGTTCAGAGTGTACCAATTTAATAGGGTTTTATACACATAAAAATAACAGGTTAGTAATATGTGTGCAATAACTTCAGAGAAACTGCAGTATTGGCAAAATGCTGCTTAATAAAATAAAGTATTTATTTGTTGTTACTGTTCTTTCACCTCTTGACACTTTTTTTGAAATTTCAGTAGAGTAACCAAGTTTATTGAGATTTCGTTGCAGTGATATTCATACCTGGTAGTAGAATTCCAGATGATATACACTCAAAGACTCTTCTTAAAGCATCTCCGGGACTCATGTTAGATCCTCCGCTACTTACACACTTCTCAACTAATAGCTCCATAGCCTGACAACAAACAACACAGGTCATTTTTACTTCAAAATTCTCAATTTCATACACAAAGTTGAAACTACAAATTTTTCCCCGAATCAGTCTCTTGTCTTTTAAAGCTTGTTTTTTTTTTACACTGACGTAAAATATCAAAAATTTTTTTGACAAGTTAAGGCGAGTAACTTTTCCCAAAGAACATTTTTATATTTTATTTTAATCAAGACAAAATTAACAATTATAAATGTTGAAATTTATAACACTTCATGTTTAATTTATGGCCTTCACAGAGAATCTAAATTATTTACCCATTCATTGAGAGGGGTCCATGTAGGCACACGCTGGCAAAGGTCCCTCAAAATACGGATCACCACAACACACGACTGTAGACCGTTGGCTCTAGCCTACACAATTAGAATCATTTGAATCATTTAATAAAGGGCATAACAATTGTAGTGTAAGCATGAATCAAGAATCTGGATATGATAACTGGCTGCAGTGAAATTGACACAGCCCTGACATTACGAGTACACCCTACTGAAACCCTATTGCTCATATCAAACACCACATTCATACAACTATCCAGATTCTCTCATCTAGGCTCAACTGGTGGTGAATGAGGGGTCAAGGATCAGGGAGATTACCAGGCACCGATACTCTCAAAGGTTGACCCATGAGCAGCCAGCCTCCCTTGCCACAGGTGAAGGGTATACCGATGTGAGCAGCCTGAGTCTCTTCCCAGATAGATTACGCGCCACTTTCCAGCCTCATGAGAAGAAACCACACAACTACCAACATGAAAAGTGATCAATCTTTTTTTTTCTTCTAAACATTTGCTTACATTGAACAAATAAGGGGCATGGATAATGAACATACATTCCCCTGAACTAGAAACATTTATTATATTAATACACTTGTAATGAAAAGCTTTGGATTTATGTATGGCCTCCCACCCAGTCTAGCTAGTCATCCCATGCCCCAGTGTGTATTTCCTGGCATACATCGATAACCACCTGGAGAAGCAAACACGCATCCATTCAAAATCCCCATTTAACACTATACATTGATAATCTTAAACAGAGTTATCTAACTTGTTAAGCTTCAAACACAGAATTTTGTATCTTGGTAAAAAATTAGAGTTTTCTCCACAGTAACAATAGCTTAAGACAAAATAATTATTAAGACTTCCTAACAAGGGAGATAACTCAGTGTAAGTTAACAGTTTTCCCCCCCAAATATGCATGCCAGTGTACAGATGCTCTGATCACTTATCCAGGTGCACATTGATCATGTACAGGTAATGGGTATCATTGCTAACGACTTCACAAGGGATACTTCTTCAGCCAAAAACACTAATTAGATTATTACAGAAGTGTTGATTTGTCCAAATAAAAACAACTATTACTGGCAGAAGCATTCCAATATGAACCTCAGGAATGGTCACACATTCTTTTTCCAACATGTTTTAAAACATACTGCATTGTAAAGATTGATCATTCTTCTAAAATTTTGTTTTCTTTAAAAATTAAAAAGAAAAGTCATGCTTTTCAAATGAGAATGTAAAATCTACCATAAGGCTGCAAAGTAGAAAGAGAAAGTAGGGTATCGAACCTGAAACCATTTAGCATGGCGAAGTGCTGCAAGAGCATCGAGGCATTTCTGCCTGTCCAGTACGTCCGGCGGGTCTTTCGTGACTACACTCTCTGTATTAACACAATCAGGCATGGAATGGGTGTTTGACCATAGGCAATCTAACCAGCTTGGCAGACATGACAGTACTACCGCCCCCTAGACCAGTTAACTTTCAGGCTGACATAATATTTAAAAAAATCTCCCTCATCCAAAAAAACATTATTAATTATGTATGTATGTATTACTGTAAGTGTCAAACTAAAAAATATAGTGTAGTCAATACCAATGTTAACAGGATAGCAAAAAAAAAAAAAAAAGACGATAGCAAAGTGAGTATTCAAGCTCTTTTCAGAAGATTAATACATCAAAGAAAAAACACGCTGTTAACAAGAATATTAATTCTACATATTCCAATTTGCTAATCTTAAACTAAATTAATCCAACAGCAAGATACAAGGCAGGAAAGGAAGAAAAAACAACGGAGGAAACAAGAAAATAAAGAGGGACAGCAAAAAGGGAGCACAGTTTTCTTATGAAAGAAAATGAGAGCACAGCCAAGGAAACTAAACTTGAGCTAAGTTATAGAATTAGTTAATACTCTATGTCAGCCCTTGGAGTAACACAGTACTAAAGGGTAGTCAGGATAGCCATGGTCAAAAATCCTTCCAGATAGCTTCTATCCAGAACAACCTGTAGATTCTAGAAGGTGTCAACTGAGACAAACATATACAAAACAGTTCAACAGTTCATGGTTTAGTTTCATCTTACTTTTACTGTCTCAATTTACACACCTCTACCAAAAACTTTCAAGAAATCTGGCATATGTAGGAAAGAGAATTTTGAATCTTAGAAATAAAATTTACAATTGCTAAAAACGTTTTCACACGATTCCTTGAAGGAGAAAACTTCAGTACAAAATGTAAAGCTTATATAGGCCAGTTTCAAAGATTTCAAAAGTGTAGAATGATCACAATTAAAAAATACAAACCAATTAGTTACTTTTGACCATTCTACAGTTTGACTAAGATTTAAAGAAATTTCCAGGTTACAAATTATCAGAATATTATGTAAAATCATGGAAATTTCTGGATCTTTGTTGAGATGTAACTTTATACCTCCTGTGGCCTCAGGTGAGGCATTTTCCCTCATGACAGGGGAGGTAAGTGTGATGGTACAGGATGTTTTGGGTTCAGTCTCTGTGGAAACGATAATAGCAGCCTCCTCCACACATCTCTTTACTTCATACTTCTCTTCTGTATCAGTCTGTAAAAATAATAATTTGGTTATTAAGTATTCCTACTGATATAGTAGTTAACTAGGACAAATTTTTAAAAGAAGTTTCTGATTTTAAAAAAATGTGAAAGAATCATTTAGTTCAAGTCTACATAGCTTTGCAATTTCAGGTTACCGTTCCTTAGAGACTTACGGTCATTTGTTTAGGAAGTCCATCAGCAACTCTTTCTAGAAGTGTACGGGTTGGTTTGTCAGCACACAGTACCACTAGGTTAACATTGAGGTCACCGTGAAGTAAGAGACCTTTAGCTAACACCCCTACCCTCATTACTCCCTTGAGCACACGTGGAGGGGCTGTAGCTTCCTCCTTCTCACTGAAACAAAACATTATTTATGGATTTGAACACAAATTAAAAGTATTGTGAAAATTAGAGTTAAAAGAGCTTTTCATGCTGGTAAACAGATCAGTGATGTCTTATGCTATCTCGAGACAAAATAATAACAAACCAGAACACACTTATTTTGTCTGGTTGAATGTTTAAATGTCGATATCGTATGATGAAATAAGATTGGTGTTAAGCACTGACTCAAGGGTGTTTTATTAACATAAGAGTTTCGTTTGAACAGAAAGATACAACCAAGTTATGTGAACACTTCAAATGGAAAGGTAAAGTTCCTCCAGTGAAAAGTATGACAGCATAAATGAAATTTGGAATCAATTTGCCATTTTCCAAAGGGCTAATTTAATACTGACCCCTTTGACCACATTTGTTGTATGATAAAAATATATAAATGATTTTCCTTACCCTTCCTTATCACCGTCTTTCTTGGCCGTTACTTTCTCCTTGTCCACCTCCATGGTCTTGGGTGCATCACTAAGAAATCATAAAAACATGCTTTTAGAAAACATACTAATCTGACATTCAGATCTCCCATCCTTCATTTTAATTTGATTGGTGTTTATTTCTCTTTTCATCACTTTTTTTATCGTTTTTTTTATTTACATATTTACGGCTTAAACCCACCATAATTATGGCATAAAACCCCTGTCAAGATCATTTCAATGACATAACAGCATGCCAGCCCACTCGCCACCACAACAATACTGGACACCAAAAATCAGATCATGGATTCTGCTAATGGTAAGTACATATTGATCCTACGGATGACTGACCAACCAAAGCTGGTTTGATTGGGGTTTTATGCTGTACTCAAGGTCATTTCACTTATATGACGGAGTGCCAGCCCAATCGGTGAAGGAAACCACCTTTAACGATGCTGGCAACATGCAAGACAGGACAAACAGGACACCACAACAAATCGGCATCCTGTGCCCCTTAGATCAGTGAGCACCAAGGCACAGGAGGCTCCCACCCAACCAAAGCTGGTTTTTAACAGTAAGTGCATGCAATAAAAGCCATGTCAGTGGACTAACCTTTCAGCAAGATGATCAGAAACTAGCTTCAGAGCTTTCTCGCAACAGGATACTATATTCTGTACTGCCTGAAGCTGAAAGAAACAATTGTCAATTTATCCTATCTGCACATTTTGTTTACCTTTCTATCATCAAAGTGATTTGGTTGGCTTTCTTCAAAACTATGAGACAAATATTAATCTTCCATAAATGCAAATACAAAACAACGATTAGAGGGGGTTTAGGAGTTAGATAAACAGCTTAATTTCTGTCAACAATGTTGCTTTAAATCAATGTACTACTTAATCAGCTATCTTACCTCTGTTTCATTGGGGTATATACTAGCATGTTTAGCCATCACATGTCTGTCATCTGATGTGTCCGGTTTCCTCATCATCTGTAACAGACATTTGGAATCAGTGAAAAGTGGTAATATTCCACGATTTTACAACACAATGTTAGAGATAAGCCTTCTTGTGGACAATTTAATTATGACTTACATTTTACATGCTTGTCAATGCACAAAAGAACCTAAACTCATGTAAATCCTGTTGTGAAATGGAGGACAAGCTTACCCCTGGTCCTGAGGGAGGCATGGGAGGGAATGGTCGTGGAGGTACAGGCCCAGGACGCCCTTGACGTCTCTGCCACTCATAATAATCCATCTCCTCTTCATAGCGACGTCGCTCTTCCCAGTACATCTCCTCTTCCATTCTAAATTATACAATCACATCAGAACTATGATTGGACATTCGTTGTAAAGGCCATTACAGATTTGAATATATCTCTGTATTGCTTTAAAGTAGTGAAGCATATATGATATGTTTTCTTTCTCTGTGTACTCTAAAAGGCAGGAAAGGCCACGGTTTGTTTGATTATGTTTTACGTCATACTAAAGTTTATGTTACTCTTGTATGGTGGCGCGCACTTGTAACGGGCAAAGGAAACCACCTTAACCAACACTGGTGCACAAAACACACTACATTTACAGGACGGGATGCCACAACAAATCAGATTTCTGATGACCCCAAACTGAGAAAGGCCCCATGGCACAAGAACCTCGCACAAACCACCCAATAAAAGCCATGGTACACACTATCAACTGATGATGGAAACAAAAGAAGAATATAGTAACCACACCAAAATAAATGTTCCTTCTTTTATTAGTTTGTGTTGTACATATATAATATGAAACTGGTCTGTGGAAGGCATTGTGTGGTGTCTTTTATTCAAAGTTATTCATAACGTTTGATCAAATAAGCTTCAGCAGGGTACTGCAAGATCAAAATTATTTAGATCATAAAATTCTATTGACCTCATTTCATCTCTCCACCTATCTTCCTGTTCACGTCTCCTCCAGAACTCCTCTTTCTGAGCCTGTCTCCTCAACTTCTCCTCCTGGACTTTGCGTACACGGATACTTGGCTTTACCTCAACCATCAAAGTGGGGTCAACCTTTTTCTGCAAAAATTAATAAAGGCCATTTTCACACAATGTAGATGGATTCCTATATCAACAGCTTCCTTCAACCAATAATACATTCGGTCGTTCTGCTGTGAACCTCTGTAGATCAGATGGTTAAAGCACTGGCCATTCTAGCCAGAGGCCAGAGTTCGGAAAAATCGGTGAAGAGCAGCAAATTTTCTTTCTATACATATATATAAGTAAATATACATGGGACACTTGACATGTATAAATGTACTCGACCCGAGTTAAGCTGATGAGAATCCCAACATTAGGGCTTATCTATTACTGAACTGGAGAATACTTCACTTCCAGTTCATTGGTGAATGCCAGTGAAATAGATCGGAAACAAAACTGCGTCTGGAGTTTGTATGCTTTTTAGTTATGAGGCTGGATTTTACGCTAGTATTGGTTACAAGACGTTAGAAAGATCAATTAGAATGAACTGGGTCTGATACACATGATAGCCAGATTATTAAAGTTCACCGAAACATGGCAGTTTGCGGCTACACTGCACTTTTGATGGCATTGCCAGCAAGGGTCACGTGAATCTTGGCACACTGCCAGGTATCTCATTGTGCTGACAAGACAAAGTACAGGATAAAGGAATTCTAAGAAAATCACCAATAGGTGAACTATAATACACTTGCAGACTACTCTGATAAGCTTGGTTCACCTTTTTTGTTCTTCTAAACAAAAAAATCTGATTTAAATCAGACCTGGCACAGACCCGCCAATTTTGGCCAAGGTAACCACTGCTGAACAATGTAAAATAAACATGAGTTTTAAAGTTTTATTGCGTAATGGTTATGATCGCTTAAATACATGTAACGGTTGTCTGTTTTTACCTTGTACTGTAGACGATGTCTCCTGCCCTTCATGTGCATCTCCTTAGCATTAGGGTCATTAAACTTGCACTCACATAGCTTACAATGGAAGCTAATGGTCTTCCCCTGATCATTCTTCACCTCATCAATGTACTCAAAGCCTGAAACAAGATGGAAACTAGTTTATTTGATGTGCTTCACAAAATATTCATAATATCCTTTACAGTATTTATTTTAAATTTAGTCTGTTAAATCAAAAAATGTCAGGTGATTCCCAGAAGCAGTTGATCACATTTAAAAAAAAAACAAGAAGTTATGTAGATATGAATAGTTTATTTCTGCCTTACTACTCCATCAATGCAATGTTTTGCAGTGTATAGTTTCAGAAAACTTTCACTTACCAACTGGTTGAACATCTTTGTCATCTATAATGTCAAGCTTGTCATCTGAATCTTTACCTGTAAAACAAAAGCCACCAAGATTAAATCAAAATACTAACAAGCATGCACATAGTTAACTCTGACATATGTCTTAAGGTAAACACAAAATTACCTGCATATATGCTATCTTTGTCTTTTTTTTAAGAAAAAGAAAAGAGAAAATAAACTGTTTTAAAAAAACATAAACATAAAGTTTCACATTACATCACCACAACTCTCCAAAATATCTCAGGTACAATATTTTGTAGCTCTCCATACAAGCCAAATGTAATAAATGAAATAACTTACAAAATTTTCCAAAATGATCCTGAAAAGTGATTAAGGAGAAT
>JAVFBZ010156665.1:0-18403 GCA_032466195.1 Katharina tunicata | reverse complement strand
AGATCACAAACCCTCATACGAAAATGATTAAGACTTGACTGATATGGTGTTCAAACAGAGCCGGAAATTAATGACATTCAAACAGACATGTTTACTACATAACAAATATTGAATGTCAATGGCAGAAATAAAAGCAGATCATTGAATATATATTACAGATTTATGAAAGTTTAGGGTACTTGTTCCTAAGTTGGAAACCAATGCATAGCAGAAAAATAGATTCAATATTGATTATCACTAAATCTAAAAAATGCTTATACCTGGCTGATGTTATGCTTGAGAAAACAACAACAAACACAGAACACTCCCATTGCTGTATTTGATCATAAACAAGGAGACATAAATAATAAAGAATTAATAAGCTCAGTGTTCAAACAAAGCTGGTAATTAATTATACCCAAAGGGCCAGGTTTACCACATAACAAATAATAAATGTCATTGGCATTATATTTTGATGTAATTGTCATAGTTGAAATAAATAACTCAGTTTTGACATAGACATAATAGAAATGGGTGAAAACAACCCTGTTACTGTTACAAGGCAAACTCGAAGGAAAGCATCTGAACTGTTAGCTTTATTTTTTAACGAATGAAAACAATCATAGCTATGGATTATATATTATAAATAGTTAATTTATTAAGTTAATGTTGCTAGATGCTCTTAACAATTTGATATAAAATGTATTGTTTGTTTGTTTGATTGGGGTTTTACAATATACTTAAGGTTATTTCACTAATATGATGAAAGCCCACTGGGTGGAGGAAACCACCTAAACGACGCTGGCAACCCAGAAGATGACAGGATACAATTACAGGACAAAAAACAGGGCACCACAACAAATCTAATGTCCCTTTGTAGCTGCAGAGAGAGCCAGGGACCAGGAAGCGCCGGCCAATCACCTGTCATATCAAATTGACTTTGTAAGTTATAAGTTTTGGCTGTTTGAACTTACATGTACATTTAAAGTCTCCATTAGTGGACAACATAAATTGTAGTACAACAGCACAGTGGTTCTAGTGTGGCTAGTTAGACATACTTGATAGCAGACAGTCAGACAGGGGGGTTATAATCATAACGTAACCCAGCACCCCAGATTACCCATTGGACAATGGAAATACCCCATTCAGCCAGACACACTTCAAACAAAAGCATTGACAAGCTGACAATGACTAGCACAGAAGTCATTTTGACGACTTTTATGTTAAAGGGAGTTTATGATATGGATAATTGATAACTGAGAGGTCTGGCTGACGGGCGGTGAAATCAAGCAAATCAGGGAAGGACCTGTATTCTTCACGCTCTCTAACTGACACACGACCAGACAATGGGGGAACAACTCTGTGATTAAAGGGTGACCGACAGAACTCAGCGTCCGTAACTGTTACTGTATATTACCTTTATTCAATCCAGCCTAACATCTCATTCTGGAGGAAGCTATTTAACAATCATTCCGTAAGTCTTGTGTCGATGCGTGATGCTGATATAAAATAGGCACCCTTGTACAGAATATCATGCACTATCAGGTTAACATGTATTGGGGACTTGGCAGAGAAAATTGACAATTAATCCACCATTTGACATAGTGTCTTACTGTGCAATTCAAATCATGACAAACAAAGTGAAACAAAGTTAAGCACTCCAAGAAAACAGCTAGCGTGTAGGCGAAAGAAGGCGAGATCAGAGATAACAACCAATACAACAGGATAATCTGTTATAGCTGACTTAACAAAAACCTTTAATGACATAATGATGGTATTTAGCAGCACAACTATTTCCGACACGAATTATCGTCTCTTTTCTCGATAAGCCCTGTGGCTAAATCAAGGATACACATCAATACAACGATAACGACAACCCATAATTACAGGTGACACATGTAACTACACAGGAGTAGTGTACTGGACAATTACTTTACCCAAGCTATGGGCGAAGAAAAACTCCAGTTATAATGATATCTTCCAACCAAACAGCCAACATTGTAAAGGGGATTTTATTTTTTTTTTCAAAATCACAAATTTTACCTCAGTATCCACATTGCCCAATTCAGCTTATGCATTAGAACACACAAAAATGTTTGTTGTTTGCAGATTATTTTTTGTAACTTTGTATTGTACTAGGTGATCAGAAATTTTGAAATACAGCACCTTAGGAACTCAAGAGGACCTGACACTGAAATTGTTTCAGTTGCTTTATTGAGGCAAATATATAGCAGAGAAAAATGCAATCAATTGAAATATATGTACATACTGTATAAGTTAATATATTTTATTTTTAGCTACAATGTATATAATCACACTTAAAGATTCTGTGTAGAATTCCGCTCCGATGGTTTGAATATATATAGTTTCTTAACACTCATAATTTTAATAAGATGTTTTAAGGAATTAGGAATTAAGTGAAATGTTTTGATTTTTTTACACGTCCATTGAATACTTAAAAGTCATTTTGTATCTATTTATTATTTTTTTAATTTAGATGTGCTCAGATTGCAAATGTAGGAACCTAAAAGATAACTTCATGGCACAAAAAATAAACCAATTCTTTTTGCTGATCTGAACCAATTATTAGTAAATTAGATGATAAATATATTAATATTATGATTGGTTTCTGGGTAATATAATTAGTATGAATACTGATCAAACTTTATAAGCTAATGGTTTACAGTGATGTATTAGGGGTATCAACGGTTTGCTTCTCTGAGCTCATGCTGGAGGTCAGAGGTCAACCAAAGCTACTCAGTGTGAAATGAATACCTGGGCTAATGATGTCTGAATGTAACATGCAGATTAGCATGCTGTTCATTTAGCAAGGCTCTATTGTTTCTCGGTTGCATATCTGTCATCATAAACTGAGCAGATCAAGTCGCGCTTAACACAAACATTTTTTAACGCATGCACCAATTTCCTTTTATTTTTCTCTCAGGAAACCAGCATTTATGCCGACCGTTCTGTCCGATCAATTAACTGGGGGAATTTTTTAAACAGAGTCTGAATCGTTTGAGTTAGCTATTTAAAGTAGGAAAAGCCTATCGATAACCATCTTGGTGTCATGTTTCACATTAATGTACTTCAGAATCAGAAATAGCAGGATCTGATTAGAACACTTGATATTGTTTTGTTGTGATGATAACCAGCGTTGTATCAGAGTAATCAACATTAACTCTCCAGTAATAATATAATACCACCAACTACCTCAAGACAAATCATGTGTAATCAAGAAACAAGTTTCAAAACAAATACATGTTTAATTTACATTTCGAAAAAGCAAAAAAATAGATATACATATATATAGATAACATAAAATTACAGCGAGGAACCTTAAAACCCTTGAAAATATTGTTTTGTTTTTTTTTCTGGAGAGGCATAGCCTGCCTGTCAGTTTTGAAAAAAGGCTTTGTAACTGATCGATCAAGTTTTGTAAAAAAAACAACAACATGTTTTTAAATTGTCGAAGGATCAAAAAGAAGTCAACCACTTTGGTTTTCAAAGAAATCTGTTGACACCAGGTGATGGACCAGACATTCTCATCAAGTTGTTTAAAGGAGAAGGAAATGAAAAAAAGGAAGTCATATTCAAAGTTTAGATCACATGAAGTTGTTTCTGAAAGTTCTTTTACAGTTTTTGTAGGATCACTTTTTTCGATTGAACGCCATTTCAACTGAACTACTGTAAGTAAAATGTATGGTGGACTTTGTGTGCTAGATTTGTTGTAGTGATCATGTCACTGAAGTAAATGTATATTAAAATGTGGTTGATCAGATATATAACTTTATTCAAAACACATTTGTACATGCTAGGGTTACATTTTTAGTAATTTCTGTTATTTTTATGTTCAAGAATTGCATAAATAAAACATGGCACAAACTGTCCACCTTACATTTGACTTACAGTAGTTTGATTAAAGTGGCTATCAGCGGAAAACAAAGATTCATACAAACAATGTAACAGCAGTTTTGTAAATAATAACTTAGTATAATCTTTAATTTGACTATGACTTGTTTTTTTAATTCCCCCTTCCCAATAATACAATACGTCATAACTTTAAACGATTAAATGAAGGCGTACTCACAGATCTTTGGTTTACATTCACCCCTTGTTTACTTCCAGCTATCAGCTTCACCACTTCAGGTTTTCCATGTTTGGCCGCCCAATGTAAGGCCGTCTGAAACAAGACAAAATATTAGTTCTCTTGGAATTAATTGCAGTAGGGTTATACAAGTTGGGAATAAATTATTAAAAGTCTGTAAAAAGACAATACAACTTAAACATGTTAACAGGACGGTACTATACAAGACAACACTAACTTCAACAGGTCAACAAGTCAAAAACGTTATTTTCTTAAATTTACGTACATTCTTCTTTTACACAGCTACACACCTTTATGCTCAATCTTGTCTTATACAGAAATATGTACAAAATCATATAATGCTGAGTTGCATCTTTATTTAAATACTTTCAGGATATTAAACATTTTTTGCCCTTATTTCAATTTTTTAAGGAAATCCTTTTAAAAAATGCACTCAGATGTGCAATTGCTTCAAGTGAACAAAAATATGTACACAATGAAGGATCCTATTAAAAAAGAACCACATGAACCTTTATCACAATTTTGATCAAATGTAGCTCTAAATTTCATCAATTTTTTTTTTTTTTTTGAGTCCTTGATTAGTCATTCGGGTAAACATGGAGTATAACAAATTTGATCCACCAAACATGTGATTTCTCACAGTAACCGAGAAATGTGTAGTAATACCCTAAATGCTCAACAAATTTGACCCCATTTACCACTTATAAAACTACATTTCATGCAAAGGTTAAGAAGTGTAAAAACACACTGTTAATTTTTTTAAGAAGTTCATACTTTAAGCTACAAGAAAACATAAGTTTTAGTTCCAATCTCACATTAATACCTACAATAAATGACTTCAAACATGTGTCCATGAAGGTCGAATTTGTTGAGCATTTAGGGTAGGTATAATTGTTTGATTAGCATTTATAAGTAGATGTTTTTTAAAAACGATGACATGAAATTGAAAAATATTTTGTGACAAATTAATGAAGGACTCAATAAGGCTTTAATTTGTATGTTTGTCTGTTATATATATATGGTCTGTTATATATATTTTTTTCTTGGTCTGTTATATATATTTTTCTTAGCCTGTTATATATATTTTTCTTGGTCTGTTATATATATTTTCTTAGCCTGTTATATATATTTTTCTTGGTCTGTTATATATATTTTTCTTGGTCTGTTATATATATTTTTCTTAGCCTGTTATATATATTTTTCTTGGTCTGTTATATATATTTTTCTTAGCCTGTTATATATATTTTTCTTGGTCTGTTGTATATATTTTTCTTAGCCTGTTATATATATTTTTCTTGGTCTGTTATATATATTTTTCTTGGTCTGTTATATATTTTTTTCTTGGTCTGTTACATATATATGTCTTGGTCTATTATATATATTTTTCTTGGTCTGTTATATATATTTTTCTTGGTCTGTTACATATATTTGTCTTGGTCTATTATATATATTTTTCTTAGCCTGTTATATATATTTTTCTTGATCTGTTATATATATTTTTCTTGGTCTGTTATATATATTTTTCTTGATCTGTTATATATGGTCTGTTATATATATTTTTCTTGGTCTATTATATATATTTGTCTTGGTCTATTATATATATTTTTCTTGGTCTGTTATATATATTTTTCTTGGTCTGTTATATATTTTTTTCTTGGTCTGTTACATATATATGTCTTGGTCTATTATATATATTTTTCTTGGTCTATTATATATATTTTTCTTGGTCTATTATATATATTTTTCTTGGTCTGTTATATATATTTTTCTTGGTCTGTTATATATATTTTTCTTGATCTGTTATATATGGTCTGTTATATATATTTTTCTTGATCTGTTATATATTGGTCTATTATATCTATTTTTCTTGATCTGTTATATATATTTTTCTTGATCTGTTATATATTGGTCTGTTATATATATTTTTCTTGGTCTGTTATATATATTTTTCTTGGTCTGTTAGCTGTTATATATATTTTTCTTGGTCTGTTATATATATGTTTACAAGCTAGATGTACAGTTTATTTAAAATGATTACAGCTACTTTTATTAGAATTGTTTCTAATAACAAGGACCGATTGATTGATTGATCAATTGTTCATTGATAGATTGGCTGATTGGTTGGTTGATGTTTCACACAAACCTCAATGAGTATTTCAACAGTAAACATATAATCTGACACACCAAAATAATGTGAAGTCACTACGAGTATCGGCTCCTTTAATGTTCCTCTTGTGCTATAGTGGGTGGTTGGGTGGGTAGGAGCTTCCTGGGCCCTGGTGCTCTCTGAGTTAAAGGGCGTCATGAAGTTGATTTGTTGTGGTGTCCTGTTTTTTGTTGTGTAAATGTGCTGTGCTGCCAGGGTCGTTTGAATTGGTTTCCTTCACCCATGGCACGTCGTCATAGGAGTGAAATAACATTTAGTATGGCAAGAAACCCCAATCAATCAATCAATCAATCAATCCATTGCTATAGCTATGACAGCATGAATGTAAGTTTTAGACATACAGTCTAGCCTTAAGTCAGGGGGCCTAGGAGCAAAGGATTAATCTTGCTTACTATTTAACTTAGTGTGAAAGTTGTTGCTTAGTCATTGATGCAGCCAACAAGGTGAAATTGTAAACCTAGAAGCCACAGACTGCATTTGTTTGTAAGTCTCAACTCATTTGGGTGAACCAAAGTGTTATAATACCATACACAGTTACTGCCACATTCAGATCTTCTGGAAACTCTAGATCGTTGCGAAGTAGTCAGTGGCTGATTTGTGGCCACAGCTCACACCTGTAATCAACGGACAGGTAACACAGGTGTGCATGTAAAAGGAACATGGGCTGTTAGTTAGACCATCATGTCTCAAGCTAATCAGTGGAGCTTATTAATGATGCAACAACAACATCATGTTAAAGTTTAATGCGAGTTTCGGCAAGTAATCTGTCTGCAAGCATTCGCTAGACACGAGAGTCTTTCTCTACAAAACTGTAACTGGTCTCTTGTTTAAATTCACTCTCCAGACAATACCTCCACAATTAATTAAATGAGTAAGTCTCTGCAGAAACCAACAAACAAAGCCGTTAGAACAGAAACTATATGATAAGAGGAAGACACTGGATGACCATTACTAACAAACAGCTTATATTGTTTGCTTTGTGTGTGTGTGTGTGTGTGTGTGTGTGTGGGGGGGTTGTCTCCTATTTCAGCAAGTACTTGGGTAGCTCTTGCCAATCACTTATCTCACAGATGATCCAAAACAAACTACCAAACAGAACTCATTTAGTAAAAGCATGATAAATAGACACCAAAAAAAAGAGAGAATAAAGGTAAGAGAATAGAAGAACACCTGTACGTGAACCATATGTCAGCCTGTTTAACAGTAACATCCAATAATGATGAGGGCCACGGGTAGAACCAATATCACATGCAATCACTAACAGACACAATAATGAGCAGGCAAATTGAGCCGAGATAATTACAAAAAGCCACGGCATTTGTCCCATCAAATATGAATAGTTTTTATGTCTAATAAACATGGCAGTCCTCCATGGGATTCTGCTCAAATTGATCTAACAAAATAGTTTCTGTCGGCCTGCTTGTATGATAAACAGATACAAAACTATCACATGCAGAAATGATACTTTCATTACAGTATATGCATTTTGCTCTAGAAATTGATCTGAGCAAATCTGCCCTGGCTGCCATGCTAGTTAAGGCAGTCATTTAGGCAAGGCTTGTTGATACTGAGATTATCATCAGTTCAACATATGAATGATCATAATTCAGAAAAAAGATTTAAAACAAAGTGCTAGAAAATGAAATGAAATTTGTTAACTGTTCACTTTTTTGTTTGTCTTTTTGATTTACTTGGATATAATCATACTACTCCATCACACTACTCAATTTCCTTTTTAACTTTTGAGAAGGCAAGCAAATACAAATTGCTGTGGCTGAAGACTTTTCCGCGAAGTAAAACCAGCCTCCCTTTTAATCAGCCAACCATACAGTTATAGGTATTTACAGGGAACAGTAGAGAGGAGGTGTCACATCAGATGTTAACATGTTGATTAAACTGAGGATGGAACGGGAGTGATTCAGAGGTTTGATGAATTGACACAGGGTGTAAGACGTTAACTGAAGCTGTGATTTCTCCAGGGGGGTGTTGTGTCTGATCTCTGATTGCTAACCCACTGCCACTAATAACACTGATTAACAGTCCTTAAGACAGTCATCACTGGAACACCCCTTAATATAAATATTTATATTAAATATTCCAGCAACAGTACTTGAAATAAGATTGTTTTTTACCACATTGCTTAGAAGAAAACTGAACAACATATCAAAAACATCAGATGACAAAGATAGATTTTCAACTTATTGGGTATATTGAAAAGGCAACGTTACGTTTCAGCCTAGATGTTAAGACTGTTTCCAAGCAATGATTACAAATCTCAACAGAATATACTTAATAGGTAAACAACAAACGACGTTATTAATTTGTTTAGGATGTCGCTAAAGCATGGATCATGTATCTGTAAAAAAAAATGAAGTTGACAGGTAAAATACACTTTTGAAAAAAATACCTGAAAGAGAAGATTTAACCTGCCCGTGATAACAGACATGTATAAACCGCCCGTCCAAAGAATTCACAATTCTACGGGCCAAATTTTCTTTGGAAATCTAACAAAATATGACATTAATCATTTTGAGCATTTATTGAAGTTACATAATGTTAATGTATATAGTGAACAAATACTAATTAATATTAGAGAGAGTTGTGTAGCTGTGACTCAATAGTTACTGTTTCCCCGTATAAACTCTGCTTTTGTTTAATGGTTTGATGGCAAGGTAGCGTACTGTATTAAAACCACTTAGAAACACCATTAATATTGATGAGTCTTTGTTGATCAAGTCGATACGCACTCATGTCTATTTCTCACACAACAATGAGATGTATTTTTTATGAAGACGAAATTGACGAGATAGGCAATAGTATTCCTCCAGCTGGGATCTCAATTGGATTCAATTATTCAGATATGGTCAACATTATTTAATTGTAGCCGTAGTGTAGAATAATTCACCAACGCTATTGGTACATGTACTCTTCAACAAGGCAGAATAAAGTCACTCCCTATCCCCATTGGTAGAAAATAAAGTGGAATCTGAACAGGTGAGCTGAAAAGATGGCTGGTAAAGCCATGGTAGTTTGGGTAATTCCTAATTTATTGGTTAATTTGATAACTAATGGTTGCTGAAAACTACTAAGAACTGCCAGTTATAAAAAATAAAACATATTATAGAGATTTCTACTGAAATAGTGGAGGGATAATTGTTTCATGATGGATGGGTTATATCCAAATGTTAGAGCCTCCAGTTCTAAAGCTCTAGTGGCATTGTCTGACAACATTTCAGGTAGGTTCCATCACATAGACCTACTATATTGATTAATTAAATTCCATAATCACCACTCTCAATCTAATCAGTTTTACAGTTGAACTAACTAGTTCCACAAACATGTATAAAATGACAGAAAGTGCATCCAATTAAAACACAATTGTATAATAATGTAACTTTTTACTATGATCTCACAAGTTAAAAAAAAAAACAATCTTGCTCACACAAAAAACAGCATAAAGCCATGAAAAGACAGAAGGAAAAAACAAAGTAAGTTTATTTCTATTGTTTCAGACAACAGGAGTAGAGTACGGTCAGTGGTACATACATGTACATGTGTAGTACGCCAGTAACTGAATGTACATGTACATGTAGTTATGGCCAATATTGACGATTGAAGTTGAGAACCAGATTACATACCACAGTGTAACTAATAAGTCTGGTGACTATATATCGTCAAACATTACAGTGATAGTTGTTTATGAGCAATATGGACAGCCTTATGATGAGAGCAGTAAACTTTTAAAATGTATATTTGTAGTAATAGTGACCTTGTCCTTTAACCTATGTGACTGAAAGATGAACTTGTTCAGCAGATTTTTTTTGTTTTATCATTGTACGGACATACAGACGGACACTGAAATTTGAGCTTGTTTAACAAATTTTCAGAAAAAATATTTGTGTGAGTTTGATGAAAATCAGCACAGGGAAGAAATTGCTATAGTAACGACATACTTTTTTCGAAAAATAACTAAAATGACCTTGACCCTATAAAGACCCTAAAATTTGAACTTGTTGAAGCCATTAATTGTCACAGTAGACATGAGCATGAAATTATGCAAAAATCACATCTATTATATCTATTTTGTGACCTTGATCTTTGACCTACACGACTGAAACTTGAACTCGTTCAAGGGATTTTTGTGCTTTGTCATTGTATGAAGTCTTGTCAAAATCAGTCAAGAAATAAAGCTCCAAAGAGACGACAAATAAATGTTTACAAAATATATTTATAGCAACAGTGACATTTAACATGCATGACTGAAAGAACCTTGTTCTACCGATTTCCGTGCTTTAATTTATGTCTCGTCAAAATCGGTTGAAAAATAAAGGCTCCAGAGCAATGACAAGAATATCGTACAGACAGACGGACGGACAGAGGCCATACACTAATAGGTCATGTTCCTGGCGTATAAAAAAAAGAAAGCTGTAATGACTGAGCACAAGTTAAAATTTGTTATGCCATGGAATTCTAACAGCAGTCATTTGACGTATGGTTTGTTTCAAAATCCAAATTACAGGAAAAAGTAACTCTAGAGCTTTCAATTACACGGTAGCGTAAAGCGGGCAGACAATATAAGGCAGATTGCTACACGTGTACTGCCTTGTCAGTCTAACTTCCTGTTGGTATTATAGCAAATAAATGGTGTGTCACACAAACCAATGCTACATGTCCTGGCAATCAACTATGAATCACGCAACGTCAACCAATAACAAAACAACTGTTACAGTTGGATGAGCTTCTGGATTGAATGGTCTCAAGGCTTAAAACATTAACAGGGCCTATCTGTCACAAAATCGAAAATTATACAAATTAATAGTACACTACCACTGCGCCTACATGTAAAAGACAGGTTCGTACAACCAGTTTTGGAACATACAAGGACGCATAGCAAAATATGAGTCTTTCCTTTTAATTTCAACCAAGTGAAAGTGAGTTGATATGTATGCATAAAGAAGAGAGTTATTCCAAATAATAACGATGGCAAGGTCACAGCAGTCATTCCGGTATTAATCTTCCACAAACTTCTTCATAATAAATATTTTAATTAATTTGAAAAGAGCGTGCTGAATGAAAAGCTAAGATAAAACCTGTTCTTCAATGGGAGAAAGGGCCCTTATTATAATATGTGTTGAGAATGACGTGTTTTGTATAGAGGATTGTACCCTGCCAATGGCAATACAAACAAATTAATCAAAGGCTTTTATCTTGGATCTGATGTATGCAAAAATGTCCTAAAATTTGAACAGCAAAACTAACAAATGGTTAAACTGTACGGCTAATTTAATTCAAATACATAAATCTTTGTAACATTGTTAAAGAAACCATAACAAAAACAGTTAGAATGACAAGGCGTTAAACAATGTAGCCTCAATTGAATATTACGGCACTGAATTGGGCAGCTATTGTGGCAAAGAAGGGTGCTGTTTTTAGAAATAAGACAGATGTAGAGGAAGTTTAAAGAGGTGCTACAGTAAAAAGACAAATTTAATCAGTTTGTTTTGGGGCTGACATTACAGCACAATAGCCGAGAAGGTTTGAGCCAGTTAGCGTGAATAATAATCAAGGGGAGGTCAAACCCTGGAGGAAAGTGAGGGGCAGAGCGTTGTGAAGACCCGATGAGAGCACTGTCAATAAACTGTTTTGAGGTCTCAGGGGAGCCATTGGACGCGGGAAGGGAATCATCGCTGCTTCTCCACTGTTCATTACACCACTCCCTCAATCTCCTTGCCTCTAATCACACAGTGCTTTTCTGTTTAATACCTTATTTCCCATCTCGTTCATATTGATCACAACTGGTGATTAATATTCTCTTAATAACCTGGTAACACAGACAGTAACACCAATGCTAACAAAACCAACAACAATACAGACCATGTAGACAAGAGTTTTACAAGTATGATACCATAGTCATTTATTGCCAATTTTATCCATGTACTTTTTACACAAAGTTTAGCTATCTTTTTCCGAATAAGTAAACTATGATTCAAACCCTAAATAATCTGACAACACTTCTGGATTGATTGGTGTTTAACGCCAAGATCAAGGGCATTTCAGTTATATGACGGTGGTGTATTTTTAAACAAAACAGTGACACTTTATCGTACACAACCTAAAATTTTAAGTCACTTCAATTAAGTCGTAGCCGAAGGTGGTTAGATAATGTTCCTCCAGTGCTAAGTGTGACAGCATGACTAGCCTCAAAAACATACTACCCTTGGGCAAGGGGTCCACACTGCTGTAAGATTCAAGTTAAAGGGTCAATGACATACCAATCACTATGTAATCATTTTATAAACGACAACCTTCTCCTTAACTTTTACAAGTCTATCTTGTTTTTAATAATAATGATGATTTCATTTCAGACTCGTGGTCCATATACAGATACATTTCTGTGCAGTATAAATGATGAAGAAGAAAAAATTTAGCCAATTTTTTGCCAATCAGAAAATAACTTAGAGCGTACAATAACGTCACTGTTTACAATAGTTTGAACAATATAATTGTCACAAGATAAAATGCGTTCTCTAAACATAAAACTGGCGCTGCAGTCACGACGATAACATAAAAGCCATCTAAATGCATTATTATACGTGACGCTAAGGCTATGAATCGTTATTGGTTTAATGAGGACCATAGCTGGCAACAATACACATTTCCACAAAAGCTTCGAAATAAATATTTTTACAAACTGAGAACAAGCTTTAAACTTACGAAGTCAAACATTTGCTCGTATACCGGTACACAATTTACGTTTTTGGCATTCAATATGTGTATTATCCGACAAATCAAGGGTAATTACATGTCCTAAGATTCTAACATGTAAGAATGAAACTCAACATAACACAGTGATTTCTCATCTAGAAAAAGAGCTGAATGAATATGGTATTTTTTTTTTCAATATACTTTAGTTTTTCGTTTTCTCTGTAATTTTCAGTTATTTCATGTCAACAGTAAAGATGAGAAGTCTTGTGTTTGACCTGATACACAAGGGTATTTGTCTTGTATCAGGACTTTAAGACTATGCGTTGTTAGAAAATAAGAGCAGACATGGTTTAGAATGTGTGTGATCTCCCAAACCACAAGGAATGCTCTAAGTAAAATACTAAAATCATCCATTGAAGATCCATTCAACATGATTCCTTCATGGGCTTCATGACTTCAAATCAGACTTAAGACTTCAACATGTTTTTAAAACACTTATATGCCAAACACCCTGCACTATACTTACTCTAAGGGTTTAGTGTTCCATTTACAACAACTAAATATTACTTACACTGTACCATATCAAAATACTGATACTTTTAATTGTTAAAGATCGTTTTGTAACCTTTGTTCTCTTGTTTAAAAAGGTACAAAAGATTTTTTCCCTCGTAATTATTTGGAATTATTTCATTTACCATGTTGCTCGAGGGTATTTTACTTATATTATGGCAGCATATTCCCCAAAAAATGTCGTGATTTTAACACAACCTAAAACTGTGAGTTCACTTTAAGTGTTCGATCTGCGGACAGTATGAAGGTATTCAATGTTTGAGGAGCCCTTGTAATGATTCCACGTTCTCTCCGAAGCTGTATAAGTACTCCTTCCCTTTGAAGTTACCATATACACATGCAGGTTCAATGACAAGCCTCTTTTATACTTGGATTATTAGTTTTTAAATATTCACATATATCTCTAGATCAATTGTCAGTAGAATATTCTCAACGAATACATGTACATTCGAGCCGTAATAAATTAGAGAAATGAAATACAAGTTTTTTTCTTGCTTTTAGAGAAGAAAAAAAATATATTCTCTTAAGGCAAGGCATGTTGAAAATGTTGTTTATATAACAGTACTAGTATAGGAGAGGATGACAAAATGAGTATAGGACAAAGTACTAAATAAAATGGCCAGAAAGGAAAGCCATAATTGAACAGGCCCACATATACATGTAGGTCGGTTATTGTTGTCCAACACCGGGAGGGGGAGTCCATATACATCCATGTAAATTTGAATAATACAAGAAGGGAATCATACACGGTAGATTGGTCGTCAGTCAAATTCTACTGTAATCTAATTATTCCGACTTTGACAAGTTAAGTGCCATATTGTAGGCCTGTCTTGGTGTCTTCCGAGCAGCCGCTTAAGCGACAGCGCAAAAACAGGAAATGAGTGAGGGATAATCAAAAGTTTCCGTTGGGCTACCATGTTTATACCCGTTCACAATAGCAATCACCACTTTGCTTTGTCCCTTTGACATATAGGTTTTATTTGGTGTGTAACAAAGCTGTATTGGATTAAGTTTCCGGGGATTATTCGATCTGCCACAAGACCTGACCATAGTACAATACTAAGCTTGCTACCTAATGCCTGAAATGATCCGTAGGTTATACTTAGTTCTAGAAACATACCAACTCAAGCTGGTCAATGGCCACCGAGCTACATGTAGCCCACTTCCACCACAAGTCCATTTATTTGCTGGCTGACCATGTCTTTGTTTTCATTCCTCTCTTGATAATCATGTCATATTTGTATTTTAAATCTAATGTTAAAATATTCCTTAATGTGAAATCAATATAACTGAGGAAGCACATGCTGCATCAGTATAGTAGTGATATATCATAAGAAATGCACCTGTTATATGACTGAGGGTTGATTGATTTATTGGGGTTTTACATCGTACTTTAGGTTATTTCACTTATGTGATGGGGTGCCAGCCTAATGGGTTAATGAAACCACCCTGAACAAGGCCGGCAACCCAGAAGATGTCACAGTACATTTACAAGACAAAAACAGGACACCACCACAAATCGGCTTCCTGATGCCCCATAGCTCAGAGAACACCAGTTTACAGGAGGCTCTCGCTCTACCACCCACAATATCACTAAGGAAGCAGTAAGTGATACAGGGTCAACCAGTAACCACTTCTTGGAGAAGAAACATTTATTTCAGTCTGAAAGTCTGACTAGGACTAACATCCACTGTGGACCAATTAACACTAAGGTTTCCACTACTGTATTCCTGGAAAGGGCCACAGACAATGAAAGGAAATACCGTCATACAAGAGTAAAATCATGACGGTACAGAATATATACAAAATACATATTCATAAAAATATACTTACATACTACAGGATGAAGCCCAGACAGTCGCCAAATTTGATATGAAAAGAGAGAATAGGAATTTATTTAGCTAGGGCAATTATACAGAATATACACGAATACATAACCCATACAGTTTAACAACACTTCATTACACAAAACATAAAAACAAAATGAAAGACAGTTCTGACCTACAATGTACATAAATGTAAAGTATTATGAATATTGGCTTTCATCGTTTAAATAACACAATTTTATTTTTATAAACCAAAAGTAAACTTACCACATACACAATATTAACAAGATTCAAGTCCTTGTTCAATGACTGAGCCTCAATTGGATGATGAATCTTTAGAAAGCCAACGCTGTACAATTTGATAAAGGATCTTATGCACTAATATTTTCCCTTTTCTAAAAATTGTTATTTATCTCATAAACCAAAAAAATGTCTCGATTCACTCTTAGAATAAAAACTGCTACTTTATTTTTTTTTAAACAAATATTTTGAAAATAAAATAAAATAAAATGGGGATTTTACAGAAATAGTAAATAACGATCAGCATTTGTACTTACTACCTCTTTCACACATCATTATCGACATTTAAAAAACAAATTTTACCACATTAGGATGAATGTGAGCTACTTTAAGACTGTTTGAAAAGCCAGACTGCTGCCTCGTTTTTTTAACACAACATAGTTTGCTATGTAAATCAGGAAACTTTATTTCCAAAGAGAGCTATTTGAATATTGGTTTCCAAATCTGTTCTTTATCTTTTTTGCTTATTTTAAATTACATATTTAAATTCCAATTTTTAGAGAATTAATGTTTCTATGCTGTTTTTATGTTGTTGTTGTTGGTTAAGATGGTTGAGTCTGCGGGGAGCCCACCTGCTCTCAGGCACTATAATATTTACTAACAAGAGGAACACCTTAATTGCTATCGTCTGTCCACACATAAACATGGTCCAAACAACCTAACACTGACTTTCGTTTCTAAAAATAGATATTATTACTTTTTTTTTTAAACTTCCTGTTTACAACAATTTTTTTAAATTTTTATTATCACTTTATATCAATTTTGATGACAAACATGTTACATCAGAATTAAATGTTAATTTTAAAAGAAAGATACTGAAATAGCATTTTGGTTTAATCAACAATGCCATCATCAGTTTCAAATGAAACAAAATTATTATATATGAATTATAATGTCTTCCAAGTTTAATATAAGGAATTCACAAAACTGCTTTAATTATAAACTGATTACTCCCACACATTCAAAGCAAACAAATCTCCAATAATGGCCAATGTTTAAGACAACTAACTCTATTTACCAGGAGGTCTAAGGGAAGGGAGACAACTGAATATCTTATCCAACACTTAAACAAGTATTGATTTACTCAAAAACCACAATACATATAGTGTCAATATACTTTTAACACATCCATGTTAAACTGTATAACATGTGAGTTCTTGAAAATAATTGAAATATTTTTTGTGTCTAATAGAGTATAATCAAAACAATTGAAATGACTATTGTTCACAATAATTTGACATTTAATAGAACAGTTCTTCAGCTATTTAAATATCACTCTATACTATTCTTTTCAATTATATTTTTCTTTGTTTGTCAAAAGAGATCACACTGACACAGGGATAACGACAAATTAAAATGAATATATCATCTCATGTTCTAGGTATATTTATAAAACAGAGAAACACAAGTTGATCGTCTCCACCTCTATATATTTAGATCAAATCTGGACTTATAGCCACCATATATATGTTCACTGAAGGCTCACTGTCACATGTAACTTTATAACTAGCTAAGTTTTGGGACAGGACATTTTGATCATTAATCAAATGATTCAATGTTGAAAAACTGAATGAATAGAAATATAAGAATCCAGATTCTAGAATTCAGTATTTAATTTACAAAAATCCAATATTCCAAATATTTTCAATCAAGCAAAGGTTGAGATGGTGTTAGTTAAATATACTTATTTGCTTTTTCATAATGAACCTTCGCAAAGCTGTACCTATAGAAGCAAACATGTTATTCATCAACACCAATTTTGACCAATTTTTTTTTTCTTTTCTTTGTGAACATATGTAGTTAAATGGGTGAGGGAATTGCTAATTGGTCCCCTGACGTTCTGTTGAACATCAGTCAGAAATGTCAGAATCATCAACAAACTAGGAGAAATATAGAGGTTTCTAGTTAAACAAACAGAGCAGCATGCGGGGGCCATATACTAACATACCTCTCAACGCTCATAGAAAAACTTGTCAGAGTAGGTAATAGAGCACTCTATAGATTCCTCAAATTATAACAACTCAATTCAGCTTGGATTATTATATAGGGTTGGATGGCTATGTACATGTATTTTCCTTCCTGTGTGAGCTAAAGTTGTACTGTTAATTACCTGAGGTTCAATCGAGTGTCTTTATCCTTTAGTGATATTTCTGAATCAACAATTTTTTTTTTTTTTATTGACTTGTTTTAATTTGAAACAATTTACTGTTTATTTCTTTCAGAGAAATCGCCTATAGAAGTCACAGAGTCGTGAGCTTCAAAGTTTGATATATATTTTTTACAAATATAAGGGAGTATATAAAATGATTTAGGTTAAATATCAGTAAGTCACTATAACAGGATATTTTACTAAATGAAAATTATTGAATGAAAAATAAATAATGACCCACAAAATGCTACAGAAATAAAGTGCACAAAAAAACTGTTTCTTATTTTCCTTCTTTCAAAATAAGAAAATTTATTGAAAATATTTTCAAATTTTAAAGCATGACTAATATAAGTGATGCAATAATTTCAATAATGATATTTCCTTTTAAAAGTATTAAGCATATCATATGTGGATTAGCACTTGGGATTAGGATTGCCAGGTCAGTTTGGATTGCCAGATCAGATTTGGAGTATCAAGTGGGAATAGGATTACCAGAAGAAATTTGGATTGCCAAGTGGGATAAGGATTGCCAGGTGAAATTTGGATTGCCAAGTGGGATTAGGATTGCCAGAAGAAATTTGGATTGCCAAGTGGGATAA